>JAPJBO010001426.1:0-45351 GCA_030068145.1 Diplonema papillatum | reverse complement strand
CGCCTCAACACACCCCGGGTCCCTTAGGACTTTCTCGTCGTAGTGGGTCACCATGTCTCCTGATGCCCAATCACCCATCTTTTGAACCTGCATGGGGTCCATACCCGCTTTCAGAAGGGATGCAACAACCATCTATCCGGGCACTGTGGGTTAGAAAACGCGCCCTCGTCCGTCCCGAGCAGTCGGCGTCGTTGAACGGCTGCAGGATGCCCCGCTTCCCCGCAGTCCCGCGGAGGGCATCCCTAAACGAGGCATGGACGGGAAACGGGCACAAGAGGCGTTTCCCCTTGGCCATGAGTTTCAGAAGGGAAAAGACCTCGACAGGGCAGTACAGAATAGACTCTGGCACGCTGTCGGGTCCATTCGGCAGGAGCAAAGGGGGCAACAGATTGATGCTTTCAAAGGTGAGGTATCTACTGCACGTCCCTGTTGCCTTGAACATAGTCGATCCAACCCTCACGCCGCCCTCGCCGACGCGGACATCCTCCGTCAGGATCGACTGCATGGAGAGTGAAGTGCTCACCCAGCAGCTGCACATCCGCGCCGTACCCGCCAACGGTCCGCACGAAGCCGAAGATCTGACGGGACTGTGCGGCGCCTCGGGGCTCGTCGCTCTCAGGGTCAGGCGCCGCTCTCTTCAACGCTCTGATCATCCTGCGGATGTCGTCAGCAGGATTCTCGAGAACCCAACCATCCGCCGTGTCCTCGGCTAAGATGGCGTTGATGATGTTGTGGGGCGCCTTGTACGCCTCATCTTTCATGCCTACAGGTATCCGCCGAAGTTCTCAAGCCTCCGGACCGTCGTCGGGTATGGATGCACGCCCTCGCTCGCACGCCACTCCCTGTACGTGGCCGTGTTCGAGTTGTTGACCCTCCTTGTGCCTGCAGTCGTGTACAGGCTCCTCATGCGAGGGCGGGCTGCATCAGGGGGACGTCCTCGAGGGCACGCTTTAGCGCCCGCCGCTGAGACGTTGACCTCTTCTCAACCGGTGTTACGGGACTGACCAGCGCAGGAGAGCTCTGATCACGCGCTCTCACCAAGTCCTGTACTCTGCGGTACAGCTCAGGACTGGGCACACGCACCGGAAGTGCCCACATCGGAAGCCTCTCCAGTGTCAGAAGGGTCGTATCGTCCGGGAGGCCTCGGAGGCTTCTACTCACGTCCCTCCACTCTTCCTCATTGAACAAGGTCCGCAGAAACGCGACCCACCCAATCATCTTTTCTGGGGCAGGGAGGGCGGGAAGAAAAGAGAAAGAGAGACATAAATAGAGGTAGCGAGGGTTTGGAGGAGGACGCTGGCGTGCGTCGGGGCCAGTGAGAAGCACCGGCTACATTCAAGCCTTCGAGTTTGCTGAGCCGGACGTCCAGTAGCTGTACCCCCTTCTGCAATACCTATGCCTCTTCTGTGATGTCATCTGCCTCGCACGTGGGGGCCTCATAGCACCCACATGAACAAAAAAACATTCTTCGCATCGTAAAACATACCATTGTCTGCACGTCGACCTTGGCACCAGCTGCGATCAATTCCTTGACAACTTCTGAGTGACCGTTCCGGCTGGCAATATGCAGAGCCGTCCAACCATCTGTGTCATTGGGTGAGCGGCTAAAATGTACAACGACACGAACACAATGTGTGGGTGGTAGCAATCAGATGCAGACTGCATCACGGGCAGCCTGAAGCGGGAGGTGTTACTTTCAGATTCACGTCTCAGGGTCGAGACGCTGGCGACAGAGAATGGATGATCTTGGGCAAACACAAATCTTCCGTGTCATATGTTGACATGTGGCATCTTCTTGTCCGGAAAGTACACGTTGTGAGCCGCTCTCCACATTGGAATTCGGTGTTTTTTGGGTTCCATCTTTGTTTGATAAGGGAACAAGGGAAAACGACATTCACCGATCTGCTATGTATCATCCTGCTTCTTGCATGTCAAAACGTTGTGACCCGAATCACCACATCTGGCGCACTTTCGTTTCTTTGCTGCTGGCGGTGGGTCACTTGACGTGCCGCGCTTGGAGCCCTTTCGTGGTTTGTTGATTACCTCGGAGCATATTCGTTTGCAACAACCACATCGAAGGGGACGGACCTCACCATTGCTTTTCATCCTTCGCTTTTTTTCCCTGCCCCCCAGGAGCGGTATCGTAACGGGAGGAAGTATAATATTATACTTGCACTCAAGGGTTGCAAGGCACGGGCACTTGGACGGCGTAAGTCTCACGGATGGATTCCTTCAAATGAACGGCATGGGTAAACGAGGCGGGGTCTTTTTTCATTCATCTTGCTATGATTGCGACGTTTGTAAGAATTAGTAAATTTGGTCGGCAACCTTGTAAAACGTAGTAAATATATGGGATCTTGCTTAAGAGCCACATCCATCACACTTGGGAAAACGTAGAGCTCTTTTGTGGAGCCCTCCGTTCTTCGGTGGCATGTCTCGCAGTCGACGTCGGGGACACGGGTTGCCTTCTTGTTCTTCACTTTCTGTACGAGAACTTCGAGTGGCTCGGTGTAAGCTTTTTACGCCTCAACACACCCTGGGTCCCTTAGGACTTTCTCGTCGTAGTGGGTCACCATGTCTCCTGATGCCCAATCACCCATCTTTTGAACCTGCATGGGGTCCATACCCGCTTTCAGAAGGGATGCAACAACCATCTATCCGGGCACTGTGGGTTAGAAAACGCGCCCTCGTCCGTCCCGAGCAGTCGGCGTCGTTGAACGGCTGCAGGATGCCCCGCTTCCCCGCAGTCCCGCGGAGGGCATCCCTAAACGAGGCATGGACGGGAAACGGGCACAAGAGGCGTTTCCCCTTGGCCATGAGTTTCAGAAGGGAAAAGACCTCGACAGGGCAGTACAGAATAGACTCTGGCACGCTGTCGGGTCCATTCGGCAGGAGCAAAGGGGGCAACAGATTGATGCTTTCAAAGGTGAGGTATCTACTGCACGTCCCTGTTGCCTTGAACATAGTCGATCCAACCCTCACGCCGCCCTCGCCGACGCGGACATCCTCCGTCAGGATCGACTGCATGGAGAGTGAAGTGCTCACCCAGCAGCTGCACATCCGCGCCGTACCCGCCAACGGTCCGCACGAAGCCGAAGATCTGACGGGACTGTGCGGCGCCTCGGGGCTCGTCGCTCTCAGGGTCAGGCGCCGCTCTCTTCAACGCTCTGATCATCCTGCGGATGTCGTCAGCAGGATTCTCGAGAACCCAACCATCCGCCGTGTCCTCGGCTAAGATGGCGTTGATGATGTTGTGGGGCGCCTTGTACGCCTCATCTTTCATGCCTACAGGTATCCGCCGAAGTTCTCAAGCCTCCGGACCGTCGTCGGGTATGGATGCACGCCCTCGCTCGCACGCCACTCCCTGTACGTGGCCGTGTTCGAGTTGTTGACCCTCCTTGTGCCTGCAGTCGTGTACAGGCTCCTCATGCGAGGGCGGGCTGCATCAGGGGGACGTCCTCGAGGGCACGCTTTAGCGCCCGCCGCTGAGACGTTGACCTCTTCTCAACCGGTGTTACGGGACTGACCAGCGCAGGAGAGCTCTGATCACGCGCTCTCACCAAGTCCTGTACTCTGCGGTACAGCTCAGGACTGGGCACACGCACCGGAAGTGCCCACATCGGAAGCCTCTCCAGTGTCAGAAGGGTCGTATCGTCCGGGAGGCCTCGGAGGCTTCTACTCACGTCCCTCCACTCTTCCTCATTGAACAAGGTCCGCAGAAACGCGACCCACCCAATCATCTTTTCTGGGGCAGGGAGGGCGGGAAGAAAAGAGAAAGAGAGACATAAATAGAGGTAGCGAGGGTTTGGAGGAGGACGCTGGCGTGCGTCGGGGCCAGTGAGAAGCACCGGCTACATTCAAGCCTTCGAGTTTGCTGAGCCGGACGTCCAGTAGCTGTACCCCCTTCTGCAATACCTATGCCTCTTCTGTGATGTCATCTGCCTCACACGTGGGGGCCTCATAGCACCCACATGAACAAAAAAACATTCTTCGCATCGTAAAACATACCATTGTTCTGCACGTCGACCTTGGCACCAGCTGCGATCAATTCCTTGACAACTTCTGAGTGACCGTTCTCGCTGGCAATATGCAGAGCCGTCGAACCATCTGTGTCATTGGGTGAGCGGCTAAAATGTACAACGACACGAACACAATGTGTGGGTGGTAGCAATCAGATGCAGACTGCATCACGGGCAGCCTGAAGCGGGAGGTGTTACTTTCAGATTCACGTCTCAGGGTCGAGACGCTGGCGACAGAGAATGGATGATCTTGGGCAAACACAAATCTTCCGTGTCATATGTTGACATGTGGCATCTTCTTGTCCGGAAAGTACACGTTGTGAGCCGCTCTCCACATTGGAATTCGGTGTTTTTTGGGTTCCATCTTTGTTTGATAAGGGAACAAGGGAAAACGACATTCACCGATCTGCTATGTATCATCCTGCTTCTTGCATGTCAAAACGTTGTGACCCGAATCACCACATCTGGCGCACTTTCGTTTCTTTGCTGCTGGCGGTGGGTCACTTGACGTGCCGCGCTTGGAGCCCTTTCGTGGTTTGTTGATTACCTCGGAGCATATTCGTTTGCAACAACCACATCGAAGGGGACGGACCTCACCATTGCTTTTCATCCTTCGCTTTTTTTCCCTGCCCCCCAGGAGCGGTATCGTAACGGGAGGAAGTATAATATTATACTTGCACTCAAGGGTTGCAAGGCACGGGCACTTGGACGGCGTAAGTCTCACGGATGGATTCCTTCAAATGAACGGCATGGGTAAACGAGGCGGGGTCTTTTTTCATTCATCTTGCTATGATTGCGACGTTTGTAAGAATTAGTAAATTTGGTCGGCAACCTTGTAAAACGTAGTAAATATATGGGATCTTGCTTAAGAGCCACATCCATCACACTTGGGAAAACGTAGAGCTCTTTTGTGGAGCCCTCCGTTCTTCGGTGGCATGTCTCGCAGTCGACGTCGGGGACACGGGTTGCCTTCTTGTTCTTCACTTTCTGTACGAGAACTTCGAGTGGCTCGGTGTAAGCTTTTTACGCCTCAACACACCCTGGGTCCCTTAGGACTTTCTCGTCGTAGTGGGTCACCATGTCTCCTGATGCCCAATCACCCATCTTTTGAACCTGCATGGGGTCCATACCCGCTTTCAGAAGGGATGCAACAACCATCTATCCGGGCACTGTGGGTTAGAAAACGCGCCCTCGTCCGTCCCGAG
Source organism: Diplonema papillatum (assembly GCA_030068145.1). Classification (NCBI taxonomy): domain Eukaryota; phylum Euglenozoa; class Diplonemea; order Diplonemida; family Diplonemidae; genus Diplonema; species Diplonema papillatum. The sequence continues at coordinate 40,127 of JAPJBO010001426.1, read as the reverse complement.
CAGTCGGCGTCGTTGAACGGCTGCAGGATGCCCCGCTTCCCCGCAGTCCCGCGGAGGGCATCCCTAAACGAGGCATGGACGGGAAACCGGCACAAGAGGCGTTTCCCCTTGGCCATGAGTTTCAGAAGGGAAAAGACCTCGACAGGGCAGTACAGAATAGACTCTGGCACGCTGTCGGGTCCATTCGGCAGGAGCAAAGGGGGCAACAGATTGATGCTTTCAAAGGTGAGGTATCTACTGCACGTCCCTGTTGCCTTGAACATAGTCGATCCAACCCTCACGCCGCCCTCGCCGACGCGGACATCCTCCGTCAGGATCGACTGCATGGAGAGTGAAGTGCTCACCCAGCAGCTGCACATCCGCGCCGTACCCGCCAACGGTCCGCACGAAGCCGAAGATCTGACGGGACTGTGCGGCGCCTCGGGGCTCGTCGCTCTCAGGGTCAGGCGCCGCTCTCTTCAACGCTCTGATCATCCTGCGGATGTCGTCAGCAGGATTCTCGAGAACCCAACCATCCGCCGTGTCCTCGGCTAAGATGGCGTTGATGATGTTGTGGGGCGCCTTGTACGCCTCATCTTTCATGCCTACAGGTATCCGCCGAAGTTCTCAAGCCTCCGGACCGTCGTCGGGTATGGATGCACGCCCTCGCTCGCACGCCACTCCCTGTACGTGGCCGTGTTCGAGTTGTTGACCCTCCTTGTGCCTGCAGTCGTGTACAGGCTCCTCATGCGAGGGCGGGCTGCATCAGGGGGACGTCCTCGAGGGCACGCTTTAGCGCCCGCCGCTGAGACGTTGACCTCTTCTCAACCGGTGTTACGGGACTGACCAGCGCAGGAGAGCTCTGATCACGCGCTCTCACCAAGTCCTGTACTCTGCGGTACAGCTCAGGACTGGGCACACGCACCGGAAGTGCCCACATCGGAAGCCTCTCCAGTGTCAGAAGGGTCGTATCGTCCGGGAGGCCTCGGAGGCTTCTACTCACGTCCCTCCACTCTTCCTCATTGAACAAGGTCCGCAGAAACGCGACCCACCCAATCATCTTTTCTGGGGCAGGGAGGGCGGGAAGAAAAGAGAAAGAGAGACATAAATAGAGGTAGCGAGGGTTTGGAGGAGGACGCTGGCGTGCGTCGGGGCCAGTGAGAAGCACCGGCTACATTCAAGCCTTCGAGTTTGCTGAGCCGGACGTCCAGTAGCTGTACCCCCTTCTGCAATACCTATGCCTCTTCTGTGATGTCATCTGCCTCACACGTGGGGGCCTCATAGCACCCACATGAACAAAAAAACATTCTTCGCATCGTAAAACATACCATTGTCTGCACGTCGACCTTGGCACCAGCTGCGATCAATTCCTTGACAACTTCTGAGTGACCGTTCTCGCTGGCAATATGCAGAGCCGTCGAACCATCTGTGTCATTGGGTGAGCGGCTAAAATGTACAACGACACGAACACAATGTGTGGGTGGTAGCAATCAGATGCAGACTGCATCACGGGCAGCCTGAAGCGGGAGGTGTTACTTTCAGATTCACGTCTCAGGGTCGAGACGCTGGCGACAGAGAATGGATGATCTTGGGCAAACACAAATCTTCCGTGTCATATGTTGACATGTGGCATCTTCTTGTCCGGAAAGTACACGTTGTGAGCCGCTCTCCACATTGGAATTCGGTGTTTTTTGGGTTCCATCTTTGTTTGATAAGGGAACAAGGGAAAACGACATTCACCGATCTGCTATGTATCATCCTGCTTCTTGCATGTCAAAACGTTGTGACCCGAATCACCACATCTGGCGCACTTTCGTTTCTTTGCTGCTGGCGGTGGGTCACTTGACGTGCCGCGCTTGGAGCCCTTTCGTGGTTTGTTGATTACCTCGGAGCATATTCGTTTGCAACAACCACATCGAAGGGGACGGACCTCACCATTGCTTTTCATCCTTCGCTTTTTTTCCCTGCCCCCCAGGAGCGGTATCGTAACGGGAGGAAGTATAATATTATACTTGCACTCAAGGGTTGCAAGGCACGGGCACTTGGACGGCGTAAGTCTCACGGATGGATTCCTTCAAATGAACGGCATGGGTAAACGAGGCGGGGTCTTTTTTCATTCATCTTGCTATGATTGCGACGTTTGTAAGAATTAGTAAATTTGGTCGGCAACCTTGTAAAACGTAGTAAATATATGGGATCTTGCTTAAGAGCCACATCCATCACACTTGGGAAAACGTAGAGCTCTTTTGTGGAGCCCTCCGTTCTTCGGTGGCATGTCTCGCAGTCGACGTCGGGGACACGGGTTGCCTTCTTGTTCTTCACTTTCTGTACGAGAACTTCGAGTGGCTCGGTGTAAGCTTTTTACGCCTCAACACACCCTGGGTCCCTTAGGACTTTCTCGTCGTAGTGGGTCACCATGTCTCCTGATGCCCAATCACCCATCTTTTGAACCTGCATGGGGTCCATACCCGCTTTCAGAAGGGATGCAACAACCATCTATCCGGGCACTGTGGGTTAGAAAACGCGCCCTCGTCCGTCCCGAGCAGTCGGCGTCGTTGAACGGCTGCAGGATGCCCCGCTTCCCCGCAGTCCCGCGGAGGGCATCCCTAAACGAGGCATGGACGGGAAACCGGCACAAGAGGCGTTTCCCCTTGGCCATGAGTTTCAGAAGGGAAAAGACCTCGACAGGGCAGTACAGAATAGACTCTGGCACGCTGTCGGGTCCATTCGGCAGGAGCAAAGGGGGCAACAGATTGATGCTTTCAAAGGTGAGGTATCTACTGCACGTCCCTGTTGCCTTGAACATAGTCGATCCAACCCTCACGCCGCCCTCGCCGACGCGGACATCCTCCGTCAGGATCGACTGCATGGAGAGTGAAGTGCTCACCCAGCAGCTGCACATCCGCGCCGTACCCGCCAACGGTCCGCACGAAGCCGAAGATCTGACGGGACTGTGCGGCGCCTCGGGGCTCGTCGCTCTCAGGGTCAGGCGCCGCTCTCTTCAACGCTCTGATCATCCTGCGGATGTCGTCAGCAGGATTCTCGAGAACCCAACCATCCGCCGTGTCCTCGGCTAAGATGGCGTTGATGATGTTGTGGGGCGCCTTGTACGCCTCATCTTTCATGCCTACAGGTATCCGCCGAAGTTCTCAAGCCTCCGGACCGTCGTCGGGTATGGATGCACGCCCTCGCTCGCACGCCACTCCCTGTACGTGGCCGTGTTCGAGTTGTTGACCCTCCTTGTGCCTGCAGTCGTGTACAGGCTCCTCATGCGAGGGCGGGCTGCATCAGGGGGACGTCCTCGAGGGCACGCTTTAGCGCCCGCCGCTGAGACGTTGACCTCTTCTCAACCGGTGTTACGGGACTGACCAGCGCAGGAGAGCTCTGATCACGCGCTCTCACCAAGTCCTGTACTCTGCGGTACAGCTCAGGACTGGGCACACGCACCGGAAGTGCCCACATCGGAAGCCTCTCCAGTGTCAGAAGGGTCGTATCGTCCGGGAGGCCTCGGAGGCTTCTACTCACGTCCCTCCACTCTTCCTCATTGAACAAGGTCCGCAGAAACGCGACCCACCCAATCATCTTTTCTGGGGCAGGGAGGGCGGGAAGAAAAGAGAAAGAGAGACATAAATAGAGGTAGCGAGGGTTTGGAGGAGGACGCTGGCGTGCGTCGGGGCCAGTGAGAAGCACCGGCTACATTCAAGCCTTCGAGTTTGCTGAGCCGGACGTCCAGTAGCTGTACCCCCTTCTGCAATACCTATGCCTCTTCTGTGATGTCATCTGCCTCGCACGTGGGGGCCTCATAGCACCCACATGAACAAAAAAACATTCTTCGCATCGTAAAACATACCATTGTCCTGCACGTCGACCTTGGCACCAGCTGCGATCAATTCCTTGACAACTTCTGAGTGACCGTTCCGCTGGCAATATGCAGAGCCGTCCAACCATCTGTGTCATTGGGTGAGCGGCTAAAATGTACAACGACACGAACACAATGTGTGGGTGGTAGCAATCAGATGCAGACTGCATCACGGGCAGCCTGAAGCGGGAGGTGTTACTTTCAGATTCACGTCTCAGGGTCGAGACGCTGGCGACAGAGAATGGATGATCTTGGGCAAACACAAATCTTCCGTGTCATATGTTGACATGTGGCATCTTCTTGTCCGGAAAGTACACGTTGTGAGCCGCTCTCCACATTGGAATTCGGTGTTTTTTGGGTTCCATCTTTGTTTGATAAGGGAACAAGGGAAAACGACATTCACCGATCTGCTATGTATCATCCTGCTTCTTGCATGTCAAAACGTTGTGACCCGAATCACCACATCTGGCGCACTTTCGTTTCTTTGCTGCTGGCGGTGGGTCACTTGACGTGCCGCGCTTGGAGCCCTTTCGTGGTTTGTTGATTACCTCGGAGCATATTCGTTTGCAACAACCACATCGAAGGGGACGGACCTCACCATTGCTTTTCATCCTTCGCTTTTTTTCCCTGCCCCCCAGGAGCGGTATCGTAACGGGAGGAAGTATAATATTATACTTGCACTCAAGGGTTGCAAGGCACGGGCACTTGGACGGCGTAAGTCTCACGGATGGATTCCTTCAAATGAACGGCATGGGTAAACGAGGCGGGGTCTTTTTTCATTCATCTTGCTATGATTGCGACGTTTGTAAGAATTAGTAAATTTGGTCGGCAACCTTGTAAAACGTAGTAAATATATGGGATCTTGCTTAAGAGCCACATCCATCACACTTGGGAAAACGTAGAGCTCTTTTGTGGAGCCCTCCGTTCTTCGGTGGCATGTCTCGCAGTCGACGTCGGGGACACGGGTTGCCTTCTTGTTCTTCACTTTCTGTACGAGAACTTCGAGTGGCTCGGTGTAAGCTTTTTACGCCTCAACACACCCTGGGTCCCTTAGGACTTTCTCGTCGTAGTGGGTCACCATGTCTCCTGATGCCCAATCACCCATCTTTTGAACCTGCATGGGGTCCATACCCGCTTTCAGAAGGGATGCAACAACCATCTATCCGGGCACTGTGGGTTAGAAAACGCGCCCTCGTCCGTCCCGAGCAGTCGGCGTCGTTGAACGGCTGCAGGATGCCCCGCTTCCCCGCAGTCCCGCGGAGGGCATCCCTAAACGAGGCATGGACGGGAAACCGGCACAAGAGGCGTTTCCCCTTGGCCATGAGTTTCAGAAGGGAAAAGACCTCGACAGGGCAGTACAGAATAGACTCTGGCACGCTGTCGGGTCCATTCGGCAGGAGCAAAGGGGGCAACAGATTGATGCTTTCAAAGGTGAGGTATCTACTGCACGTCCCTGTTGCCTTGAACATAGTCGATCCAACCCTCACGCCGCCCTCGCCGACGCGGACATCCTCCGTCAGGATCGACTGCATGGAGAGTGAAGTGCTCACCCAGCAGCTGCACATCCGCGCCGTACCCGCCAACGGTCCGCACGAAGCCGAAGATCTGACGGGACTGTGCGGCGCCTCGGGGCTCGTCGCTCTCAGGGTCAGGCGCCGCTCTCTTCAACGCTCTGATCATCCTGCGGATGTCGTCAGCAGGATTCTCGAGAACCCAACCATCCGCCGTGTCCTCGGCTAAGATGGCGTTGATGATGTTGTGGGGCGCCTTGTACGCCTCATCTTTCATGCCTACAGGTATCCGCCGAAGTTCTCAAGCCTCCGGACCGTCGTCGGGTATGGATGCACGCCCTCGCTCGCACGCCACTCCCTGTACGTGGCCGTGTTCGAGTTGTTGACCCTCCTTGTGCCTGCAGTCGTGTACAGGCTCCTCATGCGAGGGCGGGCTGCATCAGGGGGACGTCCTCGAGGGCACGCTTTAGCGCCCGCCGCTGAGACGTTGACCTCTTCTCAACCGGTGTTACGGGACTGACCAGCGCAGGAGAGCTCTGATCACGCGCTCTCACCAAGTCCTGTACTCTGCGGTACAGCTCAGGACTGGGCACACGCACCGGAAGTGCCCACATCGGAAGCCTCTCCAGTGTCAGAAGGGTCGTATCGTCCGGGAGGCCTCGGAGGCTTCTACTCACGTCCCTCCACTCTTCCTCATTGAACAAGGTCCGCAGAAACGCGACCCACCCAATCATCTTTTCTGGGGCAGGGAGGGCGGGAAGAAAAGAGAAAGAGAGACATAAATAGAGGTAGCGAGGGTTTGGAGGAGGACGCTGGCGTGCGTCGGGGCCAGTGAGAAGCACCGGCTACATTCAAGCCTTCGAGTTTGCTGAGCCGGACGTCCAGTAGCTGTACCCCCTTCTGCAATACCTATGCCTCTTCTGTGATGTCATCTGCCTCACACGTGGGGGCCTCATAGCACCCACATGAACAAAAAAACATTCTTCGCATCGTAAAACATACCATTGTCCTGCACGTCGACCTTGGCACCAGCTGCGATCAATTCCTTGACAACTTCTGAGTGACCGTTCTCGCTGGCAATATGCAGAGCCGTCCAACCATCTGTGTCATTGGGTGAGCGGCTAAAATGTACAACGACACGAACACAATGTGTGGGTGGTAGCAATCAGATGCAGACTGCATCACGGGCAGCCTGAAGCGGGAGGTGTTACTTTCAGATTCACGTCTCAGGGTCGAGACGCTGGCGACAGAGAATGGATGATCTTGGGCAAACACAAATCTTCCGTGTCATATGTTGACATGTGGCATCTTCTTGTCCGGAAAGTACACGTTGTGAGCCGCTCTCCACATTGGAATTCGGTGTTTTTTGGGTTCCATCTTTGTTTGATAAGGGAACAAGGGAAAACGACATTCACCGATCTGCTATGTATCATCCTGCTTCTTGCATGTCAAAACGTTGTGACCCGAATCACCACATCTGGCGCACTTTCGTTTCTTTGCTGCTGGCGGTGGGTCACTTGACGTGCCGCGCTTGGAGCCCTTTCGTGGTTTGTTGATTACCTCGGAGCATATTCGTTTGCAACAACCACATCGAAGGGGACGGACCTCACCATTGCTTTTCATCCTTCGCTTTTTTTCCCTGCCCCCCAGGAGCGGTATCGTAACGGGAGGAAGTATAATATTATACTTGCACTCAAGGGTTGCAAGGCACGGGCACTTGGACGGCGTAAGTCTCACGGATGGATTCCTTCAAATGAACGGCATGGGTAAACGAGGCGGGGTCTTTTTTCATTCATCTTGCTATGATTGCGACGTTTGTAAGAATTAGTAAATTTGGTCGGCAACCTTGTAAAACGTAGTAAATATATGGGATCTTGCTTAAGAGCCACATCCATCACACTTGGGAAAACGTAGAGCTCTTTTGTGGAGCCCTCCGTTCTTCGGTGGCATGTCTCGCAGTCGACGTCGGGGACACGGGTTGCCTTCTTGTTCTTCACTTTCTGTACGAGAACTTCGAGTGGCTCGGTGTAAGCTTTTTACGCCTCAACACACCCTGGGTCCCTTAGGACTTTCTCGTCGTAGTGGGTCACCATGTCTCCTGATGCCCAATCACCCATCTTTTGAACCTGCATGGGGTCCATACCCGCTTTCAGAAGGGATGCAACAACCATCTATCCGGGCACTGTGGGTTAGAAAACGCGCCCTCGTCCGTCCCGAGCAGTCGGCGTCGTTGAACGGCTGCAGGATGCCCCGCTTCCCCGCAGTCCCGCGGAGGGCATCCCTAAACGAGGCATGGACGGGAAACCGGCACAAGAGGCGTTTCCCCTTGGCCATGAGTTTCAGAAGGGAAAAGACCTCGACAGGGCAGTACAGAATAGACTCTGGCACGCTGTCGGGTCCATTCGGCAGGAGCAAAGGGGGCAACAGATTGATGCTTTCAAAGGTGAGGTATCTACTGCACGTCCCTGTTGCCTTGAACATAGTCGATCCAACCCTCACGCCGCCCTCGCCGACGCGGACATCCTCCGTCAGGATCGACTGCATGGAGAGTGAAGTGCTCACCCAGCAGCTGCACATCCGCGCCGTACCCGCCAACGGTCCGCACGAAGCCGAAGATCTGACGGGACTGTGCGGCGCCTCGGGGCTCGTCGCTCTCAGGGTCAGGCGCCGCTCTCTTCAACGCTCTGATCATCCTGCGGATGTCGTCAGCAGGATTCTCGAGAACCCAACCATCCGCCGTGTCCTCGGCTAAGATGGCGTTGATGATGTTGTGGGGCGCCTTGTACGCCTCATCTTTCATGCCTACAGGTATCCGCCGAAGTTCTCAAGCCTCCGGACCGTCGTCGGGTATGGATGCACGCCCTCGCTCGCACGCCACTCCCTGTACGTGGCCGTGTTCGAGTTGTTGACCCTCCTTGTGCCTGCAGTCGTACAGGCTCCTCATGCGAGGGCGGGCTGCATCAGGGGGACGTCCTCTGGGCACACGCACCGGAAGTGCCCACATCGGAAGCCTCTCCAGTGTCAGAAGGGTCGTATCGTCCGGGAGGCCTCGGAGGCTTCTACTCACGTCCCTCCACTCTTCCTCATTGAACAAGGTCCGCAGAAACGCGACCCACCCAATCATCTTTTCTGGGGCAGGGAGGGCGGGAAGAAAAGAGAAAGAGAGACATAAATAGAGGTAGCGAGGGTTTGGAGGAGGACGCTGGCGTGCGTCGGGGCCAGTGAGAAGCACCGGCTACATTCAAGCCTTCGAGTTTGCTGAGCCGGACGTCCAGTAGCTGTACCCCCTTCTGCAATACCTATGCCTCTTCTGTGATGTCATCTGCCTCGCACGTGGGGGCCTCATAGCACCCACATGAACAAAAAAACATTCTTCGCATCGTAAAACATACAATCGTCCTGCACGTCGACCGTGGCACCAGCTACGATCAATTTCTTGACAACTTCTGAGTGACCGTTCTCGCTGGCAATATACAGAGCCGTCGAACCATCTGTGTCATTGGGTGAGCGGCTAAAATGTACAACGACACGAACACAATGTGTGGGTGGTAGCAATCAGATGCAGACTGCATCACAGGCAGCCTGAAGCGGGAGGTGTTACTTTCAGATTCACGTCTCAGGGTCGAGACGCTGGCGACAGAGAATGGATGATCTTGGGCAAACACAAATCTTCCGTGTCATATGTTGACATGTGGCATCTTCTTGTCCGGAAAGTACACGTTGTGAGCCGCTCTCCACATTGGAATTCGGTGCTTTTTGGGTTCCATCTTTGTTTGATAAGGGAACAAGGGAAAACGACATTCACCGATCTGCTATGTATCATCCTGCTTCTTGCATGTCAAAACGTTGTGACCCGAATCACCACATCTGGCGCACTTTCGTTTCTTTGCTGCTGGCGGTGGGTCACTTGACGTGCCGCGCTTGGAGCCCTTTCGTGGTTTGTTGATTACCTCGGAGCATATTCGTTTGCAACAACCACATCGAAGGGGACGGACCTCACCATTGCTTTTCATCCTTCGCTCTTTTTCCCTGCCCCCCAGGAGCGGTATCGTAACGGGAGGAAGTATAATATTATACTTGCACTCAAGGGTTGCAAGGCACGGGCACTTGGACGGCGTAAGTCTCACGGATGGATTCCTTCAAATGAACGGCATGGGTAAACGAGGCGGGGTCTTTTTTCATTCATCTTGCTATGATTGCGACGTTTGTAAGAATTGGTAAATTTGGTCGGCAACCTTGTAAAACGTAGTAAATATATGGGATCTTGCTTAAGAGCCACATCTATCACACTTGGGAAAACGTAGAGCTCTTTTGTGGAGCCCTCCGTTCTTCGGTGGCATGTCTCGCAGTCGACGTCGGGGACACGGGTTGCCTTCTTGTTCTTCACTTTCTGTACGAGAACTTCGAGTGGCTCGGTGTAAGCTTTTTACGCCTCAACACACCCTGGGTCCCTTAGGACTTTCTCGTCGTAGTGGGTCATCATGTCTCCTGATGCCCAATCACCCATCTTTTGAACCTGCATGGGGTCCATACCCGCTTTCAGAAGGGATGTCCACCCAATCATCTTTTCTGGGGCAGGGTGGGCGGGAAGAAAAGAGAAAGAGAGACATAAATAGAGGCAGCGAGGGTTTGGAGGAGGACGCTGGCGTGCGTCGGGGCCAGTGAGAAGCACCGGCCACCTTGCTAGATAAATCCTGCCGCGGAAAAGGAGCCCTTTCATTCGCTGGGGTCACCACCCCTGCGGAGGCCCTCTTCCGTGTGCCTTCACGCGGAAGGAAACAGTAGGCATCATTCAAAGACGCCGCGCCCCCTTCCCCCCCCTTCAATTTGTTAGTCTCTGGTGTCCAGGTCGGCGACCATGTTCTCGCACTGCTCAGTCAACTTCCGGACTCATCCGTCTCTCGAGCCTCGCTCACGAAACGGCTTCTGTTTTTTTTGATGTTGGCAAGAGCTTCCGCCAGCGCTTGCATTGCTTGTTGTTTGCTAGTACTTTTGTCCCCTGTACTGATATTTGTGGTCGACACACACATCAGTATAGACTTTCTCCGACGTGCTGCAATTCCTGCTTGGGGAGACGTCAAGGTGTCCTCAAGCAGCGGCACCGCAAAAAGAGACGTGATGAATCTGCCAACCAGACGCATTCGTTAAACTGCTTTCCGTCTTCGGTATTCTGAGAGGAGGCGTGGGGAGGGATCCCGGCGGGTTGGCAGGACCTTGGGATACAAGGTTGGTCTCCGGCTGGCTACCGACGGGGTATTACGTTCGAAGATTCTTCCGATCTGATTCGGGAGTGCGGGGAGGATGGGTGCGTGGATGTTCGAAGATGGGAACGAATCAATCCTGCAGAGACTATGATGCGTAGAGAGGAACTGATTGCAAGAGTTACAAGAGTTTCATTAAAACTGCAGCACTGATTATGAGTCATACAACAAATTCATGTCAGAAGAGAGTGCATACATAAGAAGCGAGCCATGTTGACACAGTTACGGTCGATGGAGATAGCTCTCCGGATGTCGCTCAGGTTTCAATTCTTGCTTGCTTCCAAGATCAACTTCTCTGCGTCCAAATTCTTCGAATACTTCAAAAGGTCGGTGGGAGATTAGAATTTGAGGTGAGAGCGTTCCTGCGAAAAGGTTGACAATCACGGCAAAAAACGTACGAAGCTGTTGGTGTACACCTACCATTTGCCCACGATTTCAGTTTATTTGGTCTGGTTCGTCAATGAAGCCCCGTCTTGAGCAGGCACAGCATCGAAAACGCAGTTTCAGTGCTGCCCACGGGTTCGGCGTGCACTGTTAGCCACCATGTGGGTGCTGACACTGCAATTCCTGCCCTGCCGCCCAAGAGTAGCGCTGCCGTTACTGCACCCTAAGATGGCCCTTGAGGAGCGTAGCCTGCCAATGGAAGCGACGAGCTTAAAGCACTGACCTACGCCCTTAGATGGCCCTTGAGGTAGGTCAGTTTGTTGAACGCTTACGTCCGCCACTCAACCCAGATCTACCTGTGTTTTGTGTGTGCTACAGCGCATTTACCTCCTTTGATCTTTCGCAGCTGGCAGTCTCCTCAAGCATTTCCTACAACCAGCAGGTGCTTATACAAAAAAGAGGTAGTCCCCTGCGTGAGCCGCGACAGCAAACACTTGCAAGTTCTCGAGGCACAAATGCTTTTCGACGAGCGGAACGGAAGGTCTACATGTAGTGGAACCAATGCTCGAGACGTGAAACGCGAATCTATGCGCTTACGCCGCAGTGACCCATGCCGATAGCGACAGCGGGCGACTTTGAGCAGTACAAGAAAAAGGGGGAAGCAAAGCCAGCACAGCACAGAGGAGTTTCTGCTCTTCGTATTGTCTGACGAGAACTGCCTAGAAGAAAGGGAGAAGTAAGAACACGTCTTTGTAACTGATAGCACTAGCGCAAGGGAATGTTAAGTGACTGCCTTAACCCGGGGAAACGAGCTTGGGCGAGGTCACCGGGGGGTTAGGGAGGGTGGGAAAACTTGAATTTTTCTTTGAACCTGAAGGCTGTGTGAAGTTCTCTAATCGACTTTCGTGGTGCATCAACTCCCTCAGTGAAACTGTGACAGTGACGACTTTGCACTGCATCTCGGATGGCCAACAAGGAGCAAGGGGTTGGCACGAGGCAGGGAACTAAGCCGGTCGATCCGCTCCTGATAGACCGTGAGAGACAGTCGAATCCAGACGAATCTCTAAATGCAGCTGCAGGGGATAGGGATGGACCTGATAGACCGTGAGAGACAGTCGAATCCAGCACCAGACGAATCTAAATGCAGCTGCAGGGGATAGGGATGGACCTGATAGACCGTGAGAGACAGTCGAATCCAGACGAATCTAAATGCAGCTGCAGGGGATAGGGATGGACCTGATAGACCGTGAGAGACAGTCGAATCCAGCACCAGACGAAACTGAATGCAGCTGCAGGGGATAGAGATGGACCTGATTGCACTGTTTGCCTCCGCACGTCCGGAGTCTGACGAGCCCGAAAACCCACCGGAATGATTCCGCGCACTTCCTTTTCTCCCTCATGAGTTGTCCCCCGCGGTCTATTAGTAATTGTTGTCGAAATGGCACCTCGAACCAGCTCATTGACGCTGCTCTCTGGACGTCTCTGAGGAGTACGGCAGCTTGCGGGCTGGATGCTGCGGCTGCCAGCCACGTGGCTCCGCCTCCGGGTTCAAGGCGGAGAGGATGAGGGAAGTCTGCTCCGTCTCCTCCGCCTGCCACTCGTTCTTCTTTGCTTCGAACTCCAGCTCGGGTGCCGACGCTTCCGACAAAAGAGAGCAGACGTTGCTGCTGATGGGCATGGGAGAGCCCGTGTCCGCTAAGGCACGACTCGATGAGCCTCGTGCTGTGCATTTCTTATTGATCATAACAAATGCACAATTGATGTCTCCTCACTCCATCAACAGCCAACAGCTGGCACGGTTTACCTCTAACAAGCTCATGGACGCTGCTCTCTGGACGTCTCTGAGGAGTACGGCAGCTTGCGGGCTGGATGCTGCCGTACTACGGTGGCTTCGCCTCCGGATGTGTTCAAGGCGGAGAGGATGAGGGCGGCCTGCTCAGTCTCCGCCGCCTGCCACGCATTCTTCTTTGCTTCGAACTTCAGCTCGCGGGCCGACTTCCGAAGTTCAGCCGACCGGCGCTCGAAGGATAGCAAGGCACGGGATCGCTGTGCTTCTGATATCCGATCCCGGCTCTTTTGCAGCTTCGACGCCGCTTTTTCGCGGCTCAGCTCCGCCTCCAACCGCAGCTCTTCCTCGATGATTCTTCGGTTCCTCCGCATTTCCCTCTGGCACTTTTACTCCCTGGCGGCTTGGTACTCTTCTTCTACGAGGGCCCGTTTGTACCCGTCACGGTTCCTCTGCCCCGCCAAGGCCGCTCTCCGCTGCGGCCTCCGCCTTCCGGGCAAGCTTCGCCCCGGCCCATGCTTGGTCTCGCAACTCCAACGCGGCCAGCCGAGCGTCGTGCGCCTTCTGATGGCGGACAGCAGCGCTGTCTCTGCCTTCGCTTTGGTCGTGCACCACTCGGCGTGGCTGGCCTGCCACTGTTTCTGACTGGCGATCACAGGTCTGGAGTCACTTACAAAAGACACCTTCGTGCCGCTGTGATGAAGCGAAATGCTGTGGTTTAATCAACCAGTTGGATTCCTCTTGTTCGTAACAGTTCCAAGCTGGCACTTCGTTGCGGGCACAACATGCAAGAAGGCCTGGAAGAAATCACGAGCTGCGGGTAGCACCCCCGAGAGCGCCACTCGCAGCACCTTCAATCTGAGCCCAGACCTAAACCCGCACTGACAATCCCGCATGTGTCCTCAGAGCCAATCCTTTTCTCGAAGTCTCGGATCGAGTTTGCCGACTTCCCTTACCTACATTGTTCTGTCGGCCAGAGGCTTGTAGGAGACCTATTGCCGTTCACGGTACGGCCCGATGCAAGAGAATGAGATCTCCCCTGTTTTTTTCCATGTCGAACGTGAGGGAAATGATCGCCTCGGCCACGTTGCACTCGACGACGCGGTACCCGTCGCCTGGAACTAACCAGGAGCCGCGGGTACCCCCCCGAGAGCGCCACTCACACTACCTTCAATCTGAACCCAGACCTAAACCCCAGTGATGCACCCTTTCTTGCTAGGTGTCGCCAGGCAATACGGAGAGCAAACAAGCACTGTTGTACCGTCCGGCTGGAGAGCAGAGTTTACCCCCCGTTTCTCGGAGGACTCGGTCCAAGCAATGCCACGAGACTCCTGGTTCGTTCGCAGTAGTATTCAATGCTCCGCTGAAGAAAGTGGAGAAGTGTGCGCTCTGGCAGAACAGCGTGTTGCCAGTCAGGAAGAGATATCTGGTGATCAAAAGAAATCAAACGGGTGGGGGATGTGTCCAGCTATGGGGCGAAGAAAAGGAAAAGTCAAGGGGATCTTGAGGCAGCTGAGCTGTACATGCTGCCTCTGCTTCTTTTTTACTTGATTTCACACTTGCAAAAGGGGGTGAGGAGGGGACAAGACGAATAATTGTACTTGGCAATTTGGTAATACGGGCAACCAAAGAAGGGATTTTTATTCTTCGCTTTTTCTCACGAACGGGGGGGTCGGTCCTGCTTTTGGCTTTGTAGGTTCTCCCGACTCCCCTATTCGTGGTCAGCACAAACTCAAGAGGTCTAGTCAACTATTCCCTGCAGTATTGGCATACTTTCAAGAACAAAATAGGTCTTTTTTCAATTGGCCAAACCTCGGCGCGACGCAGGAACTTCTTCGTGGAAGAACTCTCAAGTACATCCCGCAACGAGAAGACACACATCTTCCAGGGAGGGGAAACATCTCGAGACGAAGCCCTGGATTCCCCAGCTTTGGAGGAGCGTACAAGATGCAGACCTTTCTCGGAGTGGCTCGGCGTATCGCCCGAACTTACCCATCGGCAGACGTGTCGTCGAGGAACAAAGACTCGCCAAAAGAAGGACGAAAGCTTCTATGTCTTGGTGGGGGTGCACAGGAACCCGCCCAGGGCTTGCACCATGTCTGCTCGTCGTGAACACGACAACAAAAGATCGCTCTTTGGCACAGCTTTCGCACTATTTCTGCTGAGTCCCTCGTCTTTTTAGAGTTAAAGTCCGCTTGAATTTCCGGGGTTCTAGGGTCTCCGTCTTTGTCTTTTTGTCGTCTTTTTCGTCGATGCGACAAAAAGAAAAGACGAAAAAAGACCAACCCGAATACTTAGCTACCGCCACTGAGGGCGCCAGAGGCTTTGCTTGACAAATCGAGGTCAGCCTGGTGGCTTTCTGCAAAGACCAGAAGAAAGCACTCCCTCGCAGCTCGCCGGGAAGGGCCACTGCGGTGAAACTAGAGCGGTCTGGTCCGGATGGAGAGGTCTTTCGTTCCGGGTGAACTCGCCTGTTTCCACCAGTTGCACCACAGGTCTTTTCTACGACGTCACCGACATGTCTACCAGCGAACCACACCCACGGCCGAAAACCATCGTCAGAAGAGCTGTCATGCCACACACCGTGCCGTGCGGTCCTGGGATGGAGAGGGGCACTGTAGAGCGCGTATTGACAACCATCGACGAGCAACCTGTGCAACTACGGAGAAGAAGACTCCCAGACCGAGAAAGAGGTGACATTCTGACAGGTTTACTGCCTGTGCTGATTATTTGACTCAACACGGGGAATTTTACTAGGTCAGGACGATCTCAAGAATTTGACAGATTGAGAGCTCTTTCTCGATGAATTGTGTGGTGGTGCATGGCCGCTCCTGGTTGGTGGAGTGATTTGTCAGGTTGATTCCGTTAACGAACGAGATCTCGACCCTTAAATAGGTGGGCGTGTCGTTGTAGGAGATGTCTTTTGGCATCGGCGGCTTGCTGCTTACCCGAGACGCGCACTACTTCTTAAGGGGACTGAGCGCAAACCAGAACTCAGAGATTGATAACGACTTCCGTCCCTTCGCGGAACGGAACTCCTTCCAGAATCTTCGGAATGAAGTGACCGCCCAGATAGTAGTAGGGGCCCGTTGAACCTGGCAGCACAACGATTTGCAATCTGCGCAATTACCTCTTAGATACGGAGAACTCGCGAAGGATGTCATGGACTGCTGGGTCTACGAAAAGAACCGCATGAAGGCGGGCTGTCAATGACAGCGCCTACTTCCGCCGTCTAGCTCGTGTGTATCGACCAGCGACTATTGACTCGCTGCTGGCTCGCCTTGAAATCCCCCTGTGTGGGGCATATAAAAAAGAATAGGCGTGTGTTTGCTTTGTACTACGTGCCTCCAATGCATTGTTTCTACAAAAAGAAAACAGTCCTTTTGGCGATCAGGTCTCTGTCGAATAAGTGTACAATTATCCGCCCGCGCCCCCCCCCCCCCCCCCCCCCAGGGGTGGCCCTAAGCGGCCAGATTGCGGAGTCGTTGGCAGAATCGGACCTGACCCCCCCCCCTATATACAGGCTATTTTCACTGTGGAGGGGGGACGCTACCTGTCACTCTCTAAGGTGGTCACCACGGTGGGTGGTCAGAAAAAAAAAATTTTTTTTTGGCCCAAATACCCCAAAAACCACACTTTGAAAATTTTTTGTGGGCCCACTTTTGCCAGGGAATTTTGACCATTTCACCTTAGAGAATTCGACCACCCAGCCTCCAAGGCAACTGCACTGTAGAAGGGGGGGGGGGGGGTCCCTTGCAAAGTCGTTGGGGGCTCTCAGGGTAGTGTCAGCACTGCCCCCCCCCCCCCCCCGACCGCCTCCCTTTACGTACATCTTCACAATAGTTATCACTTTGGCTAGCCCACGCGGCCCACTTGTTATGAGGTTTCACGTGGTAAACTGTCTAAAGGGGGCAGGGAAGGAGGGCGTGTGTGCAACAAAGGTTCTGGCAAAGTATTGAGATGGTGATGTACAGGCGGGGTAAGATATACCGTATTCGCAAAATGTTTTGGACCGGACAAAAAATCCCACTTGCTTATTCGAGTAAAGTTCGCTTATTGTTGGCCAGAAAATCCAAAACTTGTCCGGTCCAATAACAAGCCCGGTCCAAAATACGTCCAAATTCAACATTTTCCTTTCATCTCGTTCGCAAGGTCTGTTAGTTGCAAGGCCGAACTGGTACCCCTATAAATCCCGCAGATGATATGCGTGTTGTGCTACGTCATTCGTCGAAACCCAGCTGATCAAGACAAAGACAAGAAGCTACCGTACCTACTTCCTGTTGGCTACCCAGAGCGCATACAAGCACATCATCATCATTGTTCCTCCAGTATCTTCATGCCCACACCCCCTCCCCCTCCATGTCTCACATGTTATACAACGTGTGACATACCATATGCACAGACAAAACACGTGATTACGTGTGAACACAGTTTAAACCCATGTGGCCACAGTGTTCGTCCCGTGTTATCAACATAACAGATATCCCTTCTTCTTTTCATAACAAGTGGGTCGCGCAAAAGGGGCGGGGAAAGGGGAGGCGAGATATCGCAAAAATACTCGACGTAGCTGCTTCGACTCCGAATGGAGGGGAGGAAATATAGAGGTAGAGAGGCAAAATACAATACAAACACAATCTGATTTGTTCTTCGCTTACAACACCGTGTGCTGTTTTCTCTCTCAGGATTTTTGACATGTTGTGCTTGTGACGTGTCGTGTAGGGGTAGACCCGCATGACCTCACGTCCGTTCAACACGTGGTTCGGTAGTTACAGCACTTGGGATCCCTTCGGCTCTTTGTCTGGCAGCTTCGTCGAGCATTTCCATCCAAGCTCGCGCTTATGTAAAAAAGAAAACACCTCAAAACTGTACACCGCGAGAGTAGAGTTTTCGTTGGCGCACTACCCTGAACCCATTCCTGGACGTGGTAAGAAAAAGAAGAAGAAATAGAAAAGAACATTTCCGGAGTTCGGGCTTGCACTGATAAACGGACGATCAGCATCAACTGACCGAAGGCAATGAAAATGATAAGGCAAAGGTCTCTTGCGCTTCACGTGTACAGGGACAAACGTCTCTGGGGGGGTTTCCCGCATTATCACTTTTTCGTTGGCTTTGTTTTCTCGTTCATGTGCAACCGTTGTTCCGAAGATGTTCCCGCCAGTACAAATGTAGTAACAAGAGTATTAAATGTAGTTTGAACTTGATACGCAGCAACAATCTGTGTCGATAGACTGCACAGTAGTAGTAGTAGTAGTATGTGTCGTCTGCCGAAGCAGCCGGAGACAGCAGGCGCAGGGGGCAGGTCTCGCTTTACTTTTCTCTTCTTCATGGAGACCCACCCCCGGCATCCCGACTGTCCAATCACTGTCGAGAAAGTTTGCGCCTATGGTGATGAGGTGGTTGACCAGGCCCCCGCGAAGCCTTATACACAACACGGCTACAACACGAGGATGCAGCCCTGCTTAGGTGCACTCAGCCATCAGGCCATTGGCTGCTAAGCACCCCCCGACCGGTCGATTTGCCACTTTTGTGGCCCTCTATTCGCCAGGCGGTGCTGTCAGCACTTGTTCCGCGTCGCATCAAGTACATGATGCTGGCAGTTGAGGGATCGGCGACCGCGACTCAATTACTGGGGGGGGTCGAATACAGGAGGTACCTTGAATAGAAGAGGTACCTTGAATACAAGAGGCATTGTGGAAATCTGGAAAAAAGCTGGATTTTTCTTGGTCCGCATAACAGACCTTTTTCGACGGCTTTCTGATCGCGATGAGCTCCGATGAAGAGAACCGTGAAAAATAGACGCGGGGACCAAGATTTATGTGCGTGGTTCGTGGGTCTTTACCAGATGCGGGGCACCGGGCGTGGAACCCACAGGGTTTCAATGGAAAGGACGGGAATCGACCCACTGGTTGGTGACATTTCTTTGCTGGCCCGTGTAGCAGACCTTTTTCGGCGAATTTGTGCTCGCGTTCAGCTCCGATGAAGAGAACCGTGAAAAATAGACCCGGGGACCACAAATTACGTGCGTCTTTCAAGAAGAAGGGAGTTCCCGCGGCTTCCGGGTTTGCGGTACTTCTTTCCATTTCTTTTTCGGAAAAATTGCAGGATCGGCACGCCGAATAGAACAGGTACCTCTTGTATTCGACCCCCCCCCAGTAAGGTGCGGTCAACAGTGTCACCACGTGAAGGCCCCTCCATGACACCTACCAACAAGAGAAGAAAAAGAAAAAGGCCGCTCCGGGTGCAGGAACGTGACAGTCAACCACAGTTGGCCAAAGCTTGAGTCGAAGGCAGGACAGTACCAACCCCGTCCCGCTCTGCCCTGTGGCTGACCGTCTCTACGAGCTTGTGTTCAGCGCAAGCGCCAAGCCCCAAGGTGCGCCACGCCTTGATGCTTTAGTAGGGGAAATCGGTAGCCACCTGACCCGTAGGCCCGTGGCTCTGCAGTACCGCCGAACACGTGACGCGTGGCAGGCTTTCCCCGGTACTCTCGTGCTGCGCAATATGGGGAGGTGTCGCTGCTCACCTGCCAAATCCGTCCTGACGTAGCCTCGGCCAGATCCAGCTGGCTGCTCCCTGCAGTTTGTGGGAGGTGGCAACCTGGCAAATTATCATGATCAGAAGGTCCCACCTGGGCGGTTCAGTTGCCTCACACATTGCATGCGGCTAAAAAGAGACGGGGTGACGTTGTTCTTGGTGCTGGTTGTGAGGGGTGAGGGAAAGGCAAGAAAAGAGACGGGGGGGAAATCTTAGTTTAATGCTGAGGCAGGACACTGCCTCACACGCATGTTTGATGCTAAAATAGAAAAGGGAAAAGGGTGAAGGGATCGCAGAAGGTATGCCTAGCCTAGGGGAATTGCAGGGGGTATGCCTAGGCTAGGGGGATTGCAAGAACGTGCTTGGAATGGATATGTGCTCAACACCGCACTGGCCCCGTCTGCTCCGTGTTTCGGTCCTTTAAGCCACGGACACAGAAGGCGGACCATTTTTTTTTTTTTTTGTATAAGCACCTGCTTTGTAGGAAATGCTTGAGGAGACTGCCAGTTGCGATAGATCAAAGGAGGTAAATGTGCTGTAGCCCACACGAAACACAGGTAACCCTGGGTTTAGTGGCGGGCGTAAGCGTTCAACAAAAATGCCGAAGCAACTCGACAGGTCGGGCGCGGTGAGTTGGGTGAAGAGGGTGGTCGGGACTGATGTCCCGTCCCTTTTTTCCTTCACCGCGAACAACCGCCGTCTCTCGACGGTGTTGAAGGTCGCCCGCGAGGTCGAGGGCACCGCGGAAGCCGGGCTGAGGCGCCTCCTGGGCGCCTTGGGCTACACCGACGAGGAGGCCCCCCCGGAGGGCAACAAAAAAGACCCACTTTGTAGTTGTATTGTTTTCTCCCCCTCTAGCCTCCTTCGAAATGAGCACAAGGCAGTCCCTCGAGTATTTTTCCATCAGGCACCTTCCTTTCCACCGGCCCAACGGACCGCGATTCTAAGAAAAGAACAGCCGCTCTGTGAGCCGGCTTCGAGGTTAGGCCGGCTGTACTGGGCCGCTTGTTTGCCGGTTTGGGTGAAAGCAGAAAGAAAAGAGTGTTTGCTTGATGTGTGTTGTACGTTTTTCGCTCGGTGGCTTCCCTACGCCCACTAGGTTCAGTTGAGCGGAGGTTCCATCATTGCATGTCTTCAAGTTCTTGAACTTCGGCGTACTTATGTAGGTGGTTGCGTGTCTGTGGGTGCTTGTGGGTGGCTCCTTCCGATTGCTCGGGGTGCCTTTCCTCCCACTACGTTCGCGTCGCTGCGGGTGGCTTGCCGCCAGCACCTGCGCGGCTTCTCCCCATCGGGGCCTGTACGGCCGGGTGACGAATCCGTGGTGCCGCCGCGGCAAAAGAAAACTGTTTGGTTGTTTGGTGACAGTGGTTCTCACCAGCCTCCCCGGCCTTGTTTCCGACACAGTTGTTAGTCGTTTGGTGAGGAGTGGGCATTCATCATGCCTAGCGGGGGGGGCTTTCCTACGACCTCCACTTACTGCAGTAATGCGCGGGCACGGCTGACGTCATGTGGACAGTTGAACGGCCGAGAGCGTCTAAAAAAAACACACGGTGGAGTCCAGCCTCAGAGGCTGAAGCTTTTGAAGAGGGTGTCACACCCGTCTTTCGGGCGCGCATTCACACGCGGTTTGGTTGTACCCAATCCGCTTTTCGGGGGGTGCGACTCGGGTGGCCCCTCTTGAACTCCGGCTTCTGAGGCTGGAATTCACTCTCTCCGTGCAGCATTCGAGACAGAATGGGCATAAGTACGAGAGCGTGCTTCCGCAATGAGTTGTAGTCGCAGTGTGTAATATGGAGCAAAGAGGGAGTCGGGATGGGAAGAAGTGCATGGGCTTGTTGTGAAAGAAAGAAGTATCTGGTGCTTGAACGAGAGCAATAAAACCGTCTGTCGGTTGTTGATTAGATTGTTTTGACTCTTCCTTAGATTCTACGTGACCCTAGCCTGCCCGTGTTGGGAAACCTCGCACTGCGGTGTAAAGCTGGATTGAGTGCTCTTGAAGAAGGCCCTTTTCTTGCTTGTGGCCGTTCTGTCATCTACATTCGATCGATGACGGGGTCGCTGCGTTCGGTCGTGGGGCGCTCGTCTGCTCAGGGGCTACAGAATACCACTAGATAGTCCTGATTCTGTTTTGAGTGGCAACGTGAAAAGTAGACACCGCAGACACAAGGTGGTCAAAAAGGAGGTTGGAAGGTGAGTGATCATGATTCTTTCCTTCGCAATTGCCCAATCTTCTTCTATTCGCCTGTCGACAGCTTGCACCATCTCCACTTCCCTGTCAGCATCCGCGCTGTGACAAAGAAGACATACCGGAAACGGGCTTCGTCGCAACTCTTTCATCCCTTTTCGGGGGCGAATCCAGTTCTCGCTGTTAACGTTCGCTGCTGTACGCATCTGCGACGTAGTTCTTGCGTCTCTACACATGCTGCTCTCTCAGTTGCTGACATTTAGTTATTGCATCAGCGTTCGTGCACCGGTCTCCTGGGTTGTACTTCAGCAGGCTTGCTATGAGCTCCACCAGCCCGGGCGCTATCGTGGGTGTTGCCTGTATGCTGTCCATTGGAAGACCGGCTTGATGCTGGGCCAAGAAACCAAGCAGCGTAACCCATTCCCACGGTGTGCGCCCATTGATGAGCTGCCATGCTGTGCAGCCCACGCTGTACATGTCAGCAGGAAACGAGTATCGATGGTTGTTCTGAACCTCAGGCGCCATGTAGGGAAAAGTACCCGCTTGGGTACCCGTGGCCGTCATGGCGGCCTTCTCCTTTGAGATTCCAAGGTCGACTAGCTTTGCAACCCCTTCGGATGGAAGCATGATGTTCTGTGGCTTGATGTGTCAAATCGAATAATACTCGGCCCAGGACAGGAATGGTCTGCGTGATGCTGTTGTTGATGCACCCTTCTTCGCCCGTTTAAGCCGTTGCTCGAGGCTCTCTGCAAGCAGTTCAAGGAGAAGAAATGTCTGCGTGCCGTCGCAATGCCAGCCGTAAATCCGAGAAACGTGTGGATCGTCTAGGCGTCGAAGGCACCAGCTGATGCGATCCGATCGCCTTCGTCGACCGAGGAGGGTCCGGAGGACCCTTCAGCAGAGGAGGACGCGGCGGGGGACGCGGCCGAACGTCACCGCTGTCGCCGGAGTCGCCCCGGCGGTCTCCTTTGCCGGCGCCGCGCCCCTAGCGCGTTGCGTAGGACACGACCCCGGCCACAATGGTCGTGAGGGCCGTCCTGCACCCCGTCAAAGGATGGCGCTCAGCTAGCTGCGCCCAGGCGGACTGACCCAGCTGCCCCGCAACACATGGTGCCACTCGGCCCGTCGCACGTCCAGCAGGACCCGCCCTTGCCCCTTCATGGTGCTGAGGTCAAACCCGTCGGATTTAGGCCCGACTGGGGGGAGCGACGTTGGCACCAGCTGCGATCAATTCCTTGACAACCTTCAAGCGACCATTCTCTCTGGCAATATGCAGAGCCGTGTCACCATCTGTGTCATTGGGTGAGCGGCTAAAATGTACAACGACACGAACACAATGTGTGGGTGGTAGCAATCAGATGCAGACTGCATCACGGGCAGCCTGAAGCGGGAGGTGTTACTTTCAGATTCACGTCTCAGGGTCGAGACGCTGGCGACAGAGAATGGATGATCTTGGGCAAACACAAATCTTCCGTGTCATATGTTGACATGTGGCATCTTCTTGTCCGGAAAGTACACGTTGTGAGCCGCTCTCCACATTGGAATTCGGTGTTTTTTGGGTTCCATCTTTGTTTGATAAGGGAACAAGGGAAAACGACATTCACCGATCTGCTATGTATCATCCTGCTTCTTGCATGTCAAAACGTTGTGACCCGAATCACCACATCTGGCGCACTTTCGTTTCTTTGCTGCTGGCGGTGGGTCACTTGACGTGCCGCGCTTGGAGCCCTTTCGTGGTTTGTTGATTACCTCGGAGCATATTCGTTTGCAACAACCACATCGAAGGGGACGGACCTCACCATTGCTTTTCATCCTTCGCTTTTTTTCCCTGCCCCCCAGGAGCGGTATCGTAACGGGAGGAAGTATAATATTATACTTGCACTCAAGGGTTGCAAGGCACGGGCACTTGGACGGCGTAAGTCTCACGGATGGATTCCTTCAAATGAACGGCATGGGTAAACGAGGCGGGGTCTTTTTTCATTCATCTTGCTATGATTGCGACGTTTGTAAGAATTAGTAAATTTGGTCGGCAACCTTGTAAAACGTAGTAAATATATGGGATCTTGCTTAAGAGCCACATCCATCACACTTGGGAAAACGTAGAGCTCTTTTGTGGAGCCCTCCGTTCTTCGGTGGCATGTCTCGCAGTCGACGTCGGGGACACGGGTTGCCTTCTTGTTCTTCACTTTCTGTACGAGAACTTCGAGTGGCTCGGTGTAAGCTTTTTACGCCTCAACACACCCTGGGTCCCTTAGGACTTTCTCGTCGTAGTGGGTCACCATGTCTCCTGATGCCCAATCACCCATCTTTTGAACCTGCATGGGGTCCATACCCGCTTTCAGAAGGGATGCAACAACCATCTATCCGGGCACTGTGGGTTAGAAAACGCGCCCTCGTCCGTCCCGAGCAGTCGGCGTCGTTGAACGGCTGCAGGATGCCCCGCTTCCCCGCAGTCCCGCGGAGGGCATCCCTAAACGAGGCATGGACGGGAAACGGGCACAAGAGGCGTTTCCCCTTGGCCATGAGTTTCAGAAGGGAAAAGACCTCGACAGGGCAGTACAGAATAGACTCTGGCACGCTGTCGGGTCCATTCGGCAGGAGCAAAGGGGGCAACAGATTGATGCTTTCAAAGGTGAGGTATCTACTGCACGTCCCTGTTGCCTTGAACATAGTCGATCCAACCCTCACGCCGCCCTCGCCGACGCGGACATCCTCCGTCAGGATCGACTGCATGGAGAGTGAAGTGCTCACCCAGCAGCTGCACATCCGCGCCGTACCCGCCAACGGTCCGCACGAAGCCGAAGATCTGACGGGACTGTGCGGCGCCTCGGGGCTCGTCGCTCTCAGGGTCAGGCGCCGCTCTCTTCAACGCTCTGATCATCCTGCGGATGTCGTCAGCAGGATTCTCGAGAACCCAACCATCCGCCGTGTCCTCGGCTAAGATGGCGTTGATGATGTTGTGGGGCGCCTTGTACGCCTCATCTTTCATGCCTACAGGTATCCGCCGAAGTTCTCAAGCCTCCGGACCGTCGTCGGGTATGGATGCACGCCCTCGCTCGCACGCCACTCCCTGTACGTGGCCGTGTTCGAGTTGTTGACCCTCCTTGTGCCTGCAGTCGTCTACAGGCTCCTCATGCGAGGGCGGGCTGCATCAGGGGGACGTCCTCGAGGGCACGCTTTAGCGCCCGCCGCTGAGACGTTGACCTCTTCTCAACCCGTGTTACGGGACTGACCAGCGCAGGAGAGCTCTGATCACGCGCTCTCACCAAGTCCTGTACTCTGCGGTACAGCTCAGGACTGGGCACACGCACCGGAAGTGCCCACATCGGAAGCCTCTCCAGTGTCAGAAGGGTCGTATCGTCCGGGAGGCCTCGGAGGCTTCTACTCACGTCCCTCCACTCTTCCTCATTGAACAAGGTCCGCAGAAACGCGACCCACCCAATCATCTTTTCTGGGGCAGGGAGGGCGGGAAGAAAAGAGAAAGAGAGACATAAATAGAGGTAGCGAGGGTTTGGAGGAGGACGCTGGCGTGCGTCGGGGCCAGTGAGAAGCACCGGCTACATTCAAGCCTTCGAGTTTGCTGAGCCGGACGTCCAGTAGCTGTACCCCCTTCTGCAATACCTATGCCTCTTCTGTGATGTCATCTGCCCCCACATGAACAAAAAAACATTCTTCGCATCGTAAAACATACCATTGTCCTGCACGTCGACCTTGGCACCAGCTGCGATCAATTCCTTGACAACTTCTGAGTGACCGTTCTCGCTGGCAATATGCAGAGCCGTCGAACCATCTGTGTCATTGGGTGAGCGGCTAAAATGTACAACGACACGAACACAATGTGTGGGTGGTAGCAATCAGATGCAGACTGCATCACGGGCAGCCTGAAGCGGGAGGTGTTACTTTCAGATTCACGTCTCAGGGTCGAGACGCTGGCGACAGAGAATGGATGATCTTGGGCAAACACAAATCTTCCGTGTCATATGTTGACATGTGGCATCTTCTTGTCCGGAAAGTACACGTTGTGAGCCGCTCTCCACATTGGAATTCGGTGCTTTTTGGGTTCCATCTTTGTTTGATAAGGGAACAAGGGAAAACGACATTCACCGATCTGCTATGTATCATCCTGCTTCTTGCATGTCAAAACGTTGTGACCCGAATCACCACATCTGGCGCACTTTCGTTTCTTTGCTGCTGGCGGTGGGTCACTTGACGTGCCGCGCTTGGAGCCCTTTCGTGGTTTGTTGATTACCTCGGAGCATATTCGTTTGCAACAACCACATCGAAGGGGACGGACCTCACCATTGCTTTTCATCCTTCGCTTTTTTTCCCTGCCCCCCAGGAGCGGTATCGTAACGGGAGGAAGTATAATATTATACTTGCACTCAAGGGTTGCAAGGCACGGGCACTTGGACGGCGTAAGTCTCACGGATGGATTCCTTCAAATGAACGGCATGGGTAAACGAGGCGGGGTCTTTTTTCATTCATCTTGCTATGATTGCGACGTTTGTAAGAATTAGTAAATTTGGTCGGCAACCTTGTAAAACGTAGTAAATATATGGGATCTTGCTTAAGAGCCACATCCATCACACTTGGGAAAACGTAGAGCTCTTTTGTGGAGCCCTCCGTTCTTCGGTGGCATGTCTCGCAGTCGACGTCGGGGACACGGGTTGCCTTCTTGTTCTTCACTTTCTGTACGAGAACTTCGAGTGGCTCGGTGTAAGCTTTTTACGCCTCAACACACCCTGGGTCCCTTAGGACTTTCTCGTCGTAGTGGGTCACCATGTCTCCTGATGCCCAATCACCCATCTTTTGAACCTGCATGGGGTCCATACCCGCTTTCAGAAGGGATGCAACAACCATCTATCCGGGCACTGTGGGTTAGAAAACGCGCCCTCGTCCGTCCCGAGCAGTCGGCGTCGTTGAACGGCTGCAGGATGCCCCGCTTCCCCGCAGTCCCGCGGAGGGCATCCCTAAACGAGGCATGGACGGGAAACCGGCACAAGAGGCGTTTCCCCTTGGCCATGAGTTTCAGAAGGGAAAAGACCTCGACAGGGCAGTACAGAATAGACTCTGGCACGCTGTCGGGTCCATTCGGCAGGAGCAAAGGGGGCAACAGATTGATGCTTTCAAAGGTGAGGTATCTACTGCACGTCCCTGTTGCCTTGAACATAGTCGATCCAACCCTCACGCCGCCCTCGCCGACGCGGACATCCTCCGTCAGGATCGACTGCATGGAGAGTGAAGTGCTCACCCAGCAGCTGCACATCCGCGCCGTACCCGCCAACGGTCCGCACGAAGCCGAAGATCTGACGGGACTGTGCGGCGCCTCGGGGCTCGTCGCTCTCAGGGTCAGGCGCCGCTCTCTTCAACGCTCTGATCATCCTGCGGATGTCGTCAGCAGGATTCTCGAGAACCCAACCATCCGCCGTGTCCTCGGCTAAGATGGCGTTGATGATGTTGTGGGGCGCCTTGTACGCCTCATCTTTCATGCCTACAGGTATCCGCCGAAGTTCTCAAGCCTCCGGACCGTCGTCGGGTATGGATGCACGCCCTCGCTCGCACGCCACTCCCTGTACGTGGCCGTGTTCGAGTTGTTGACCCTCCTTGTGCCTGCAGTCGTGTACAGGCTCCTCATGCGAGGGCGGGCTGCATCAGGGGGACGTCCTCGAGGGCACGCTTTAGCGCCCGCCGCTGAGACGTTGACCTCTTCTCAACCGGTGTTACGGGACTGACCAGCGCAGGAGAGCTCTGATCACGCGCTCTCACCAAGTCCTGTACTCTGCGGTACAGCTCAGGACTGGGCACACGCACCGGAAGTGCCCACATCGGAAGCCTCTCCAGTGTCAGAAGGGTCGTATCGTCCGGGAGGCCTCGGAGGCTTCTACTCACGTCCCTCCACTCTTCCTCATTGAACAAGGTCCGCAGAAACGCGACCCACCCAATCATCTTTTCTGGGGCAGGGAGGGCGGGAAGAAAAGAGAAAGAGAGACATAAATAGAGGTAGCGAGGGTTTGGAGGAGGACGCTGGCGTGCGTCGGGGCCAGTGAGAAGCACCGGCTACATTCAAGCCTTCGAGTTTGCTGAGCCGGACGTCCAGTAGCTGTACCCCCTTCTGCAATACCTATGCCTCTTCTGTGATGTCATCTGCCTCACACGTGGGGCCTCATAGCACCCACATGAACAAAAAAACATTCTTCGCATCGTAAAACATACCATTGTCCTGCACGTCGACCTTGGCACCAGCTGCGATCAATTCCTTGACAACTTCTGAGTGACCGTTCTCGCTGGCAATATGCAGAGCCGTCGAACCATCTGTGTCATTGGGTGAGCGGCTAAAATGTACAACGACACGAACACAATGTGTGGGTGGTAGCAATCAGATGCAGACTGCATCACGGGCAGCCTGAAGCGGGAGGTGTTACTTTCAGATTCACGTCTCAGGGTCGAGACGCTGGCGACAGAGAATGGATGATCTTGGGCAAACACAAATCTTCCGTGTCATATGTTGACATGTGGCATCTTCTTGTCCGGAAAGTACACGTTGTGAGCCGCTCTCCACATTGGAATTCGGTGTTTTTTGGGTTCCATCTTTGTTTGATAAGGGAACAAGGGAAAACGACATTCACCGATCTGCTATGTATCATCCTGCTTCTTGCATGTCAAAACGTTGTGACCCGAATCACCACATCTGGCGCACTTTCGTTTCTTTGCTGCTGGCGGTGGGTCACTTGACGTGCCGCGCTTGGAGCCCTTTCGTGGTTTGTTGATTACCTCGGAGCATATTCGTTTGCAACAACCACATCGAAGGGGACGGACCTCACCATTGCTTTTCATCCTTCGCTTTTTTTCCCTGCCCCCCAGGAGCGGTATCGTAACGGGAGGAAGTATAATATTATACTTGCACTCAAGGGTTGCAAGGCACGGGCACTTGGACGGCGTAAGTCTCACGGATGGATTCCTTCAAATGAACGGCATGGGTAAACGAGGCGGGGTCTTTTTTCATTCATCTTGCTATGATTGCGACGTTTGTAAGAATTAGTAAATTTGGTCGGCAACCTTGTAAAACGTAGTAAATATATGGGATCTTGCTTAAGAGCCACATCCATCACACTTGGGAAAACGTAGAGCTCTTTTGTGGAGCCCTCCGTTCTTCGGTGGCATGTCTCGCAGTCGACGTCGGGGACACGGGTTGCCTTCTTGTTCTTCACTTTCTGTACGAGAACTTCGAGTGGCTCGGTGTAAGCTTTTTACGCCTCAACACACCCTGGGTCCCTTAGGACTTTCTCGTCGTAGTGGGTCACCATGTCTCCTGATGCCCAATCACCCATCTTTTGAACCTGCATGGGGTCCATACCCGCTTTCAGAAGGGATGCAACAACCATCTATCCGGGCACTGTGGGTTAGAAAACGCGCCCTCGTCCGTCCCGAGCAGTCGGCGTCGTTGAACGGCTGCAGGATGCCCCGCTTCCCCGCAGTCCCGCGGAGGGCATCCCTAAACGAGGCATGGACGGGAAACCGGCACAAGAGGCGTTTCCCCTTGGCCATGAGTTTCAGAAGGGAAAAGACCTCGACAGGGCAGTACAGAATAGACTCTGGCACGCTGTCGGGTCCATTCGGCAGGAGCAAAGGGGGCAACAGATTGATGCTTTCAAAGGTGAGGTATCTACTGCACGTCCCTGTTGCCTTGAACATAGTCGATCCAACCCTCACGCCGCCCTCGCCGACGCGGACATCCTCCGTCAGGATCGACTGCATGGAGAGTGAAGTGCTCACCCAGCAGCTGCACATCCGCGCCGTACCCGCCAACGGTCCGCACGAAGCCGAAGATCTGACGGGACTGTGCGGCGCCTCGGGGCTCGTCGCTCTCAGGGTCAGGCGCCGCTCTCTTCAACGCTCTGATCATCCTGCGGATGTCGTCAGCAGGATTCTCGAGAACCCAACCATCCGCCGTGTCCTCGGCTAAGATGGCGTTGATGATGTTGTGGGGCGCCTTGTACGCCTCATCTTTCATGCCTACAGGTATCCGCCGAAGTTCTCAAGCCTCCGGACCGTCGTCGGGTATGGATGCACGCCCTCGCTCGCACGCCACTCCCTGTACGTGGCCGTGTTCGAGTTGTTGACCCTCCTTGTGCCTGCAGTCGTGTACAGGCTCCTCATGCGAGGGCGGGCCGCATCAGGGGGACGTCCTCGAGGGCACGCTTTAGCGCCCGCCGCTGAGACGTTGACCTCTTCTCAACCGGTGTTACGGGACTGACCAGCGCAGGAGAGCTCTGATCACGCGCTCTCACCAAGTCCTGTACTCTGCGGTACAGCTCAGGACTGGGCACCCGCACCGGAAGTGCCCACATCGGAAGCCTCTCCAGTGTCAGAAGGGTCGTATCGTCCGGGAGGCCTCGGAGGCTTCTACTCACGTCCCTCCACTCTTCCTCATTGAACAAGGTCCGCAGAAACGCGACCCCCCCAATCATCTTGATACTGCAGATTTGGTTCCCAATCTGGTGTTTTAGCAGATTTATGTCACATTTGGTGTGCGTCTTTTGCTTCCTCTTTGTGACCCAGTATCGGAACCAGTAAAAACAAACTTGCATGTAACTCTAAAATTCGCTTGCTTGACAAAGAAAGCTCGGCCCCTCTTTAAAAGACCCCTGACCGAGATCTTTTTCAACCTCTTTTTTCGGATCTGGCCAGCCTAGTTCGGCAGGCAGAACCGGCGCTCCGAAGCCACACTTCCGCATGAAGCACTGTGGCAGGGCGTCTTGCGGTCTGAGACGGGTTGATGCACACCGTAAACAGAGCAGCGTGTGCAGCTGGGGTTCCCAGGCTACTGCCAGCTGCTGTGGGAAGTGTTGCTGGTAACGTTGCTTGCTAATTTTAGACTACCACTGCTGACCGACTTTGACCGAGTTTGGCCAAAACCTCGCCAGGTCAAGCTCGGCCCCTGGTATTGGCATACTTTTGAAAAAGAAAACACGAACAAAAACACGAATAGTCGGCCAAAAGGCAACAAAGACACACACACAAGCACGCGTACGGACACCGCACAGACACAATACGCATACTAGGATGGGCAACAACCAGGAACACACTGGTAGGTGAGCAGCGACACCTCCCGAAAGGGAGCCAAGGGCGAAGGACGTATCCGCGGCTGCTGCGGCAGTTGCCCGGTGGTAACCCCACACGCAGAACGCGGGGAAGGGGAACGTGTTTTCCTAACTACATTGAAGCCCCTTCCCGACCGTAGCATCCGAGGAAGGTGCAAACATGGAGGGTGCTACGGTACCCTGCATGATACAAAGACACACACAATACGCATGCTAGTACACGACACCTGAGAGGAACCTTTTCGATAATAGTCACTCGGAGACCTTAAAACCCCGGATCCCCGAAGAGAACGCATACTCCATGAAAAAAGACAGGCGCTTCGGTTTGTTTGTGCGTGCCGGTTGATGGTTTCCCCACCTTGTATTTAGTACAGTCCACTGAGGGAATAGGAGCAAGGCGCATGGCTATAAGGGCACGCCCACCCCCGAGCCGATCCCAGGGGAACTCTGGGTGGAGAATGGGTCTTCTACGACTCGATGACTCCCCACTATCGCAACACTGTTCCAAGATCAAAGGGGGTGAATGTGCTGTAGCCCACACGAAACACAGGTAAATCTGGGTTTAGTGGCGGGCGTAAGCGTTCAACAAAAAAGACCCACTTTGTAGTTGAATTGTTTTCTCCCCCTCTAGCCTCCTTCGAAATGAGCACAAGGCAGTCCCTCGAGTATTCTTTTGTTAACAATGCATTGTTGGCACTACAAATTAGTAGTTGGCAGCGTACTACATGAAACTTACCAAAGCAAGTGAGTTCCGGTAGTGCGCACAAACAACAGGACGAGGAAGGAGTGATGGGCATTCTTTGATCCCTGACTTGGCTCGGGCTAGGTCAAGAGTGCTACCGGATTGCTACACTATGCCTTTGATCTTTCGCAACTGGTAGTCTCCTCAAGCATTTCCTACAAAGCAGGTGCTTATCAGCCTACTAGCTTGGGGGGGGTCAGCTGGTCGCCAGACCAGAGTTGGTCTGGAAACTGGTCTGGGTCAAAAAAAAAAAAATCTCAGCTATTATTATTTTCCCGGAGGAACCGGGTACCCACAGTGTACTACACACTGTGTACTACAGTGTGTACAGGGTACCACAGTGTACTACCACGGGGTACCACAGTGTACTACCACGGGGTACCACAGTGTACTACCACGGGGTACCACAGTGTGCTACCACGGGGTACCACAGTGTACTACCACGGTTGTACTACCACGGGGTACCACAGTGTACTACCACGGGGTACCACAGTGTGCTACCACGGGGTACCACAGTGTACTACCACGGGGTACCACAGTGTGCTACCACGGGGTACCACAGTGTACTACCACGGGGTACCACAGTGTGCTACCACGGGGTACCACAGGTACTACCACGGGGTACCACAGTGTGCTACCACGGGGTACCACAGTGTACTACCACGGGGTACCACAGTGTACTACCACGGGGTACCACAGTGTACTACCACGGGGTACCACAGTGTACTACCACGGGGTACCACAGTGTACTACCACGGGGTACCACAGTGTACTACCACGGGGTACCACAGTGTACTACCACGGGGTACCACAGTGTACTACCACGGGGTACCACAGTGTACTACCACGGGGTACCACAGTGTACTACCACGGGGTACCACAGTGTACTACCACGGGGTACCACAGTGTGCTACCACGGGGTACTTTTCTGCGGCAGGGAGGGCGGGAAGAAAAGAGAAAGAGAGACACAAATAGAGGTAGCGAGGGTTTGGAGGAGGACGCTGGCGTGCGTCGGGGGCAGTGAGAAGCACCGGCTACATTCAAGCCTTCGAGTTTGCTGAGCCGGACGTCCAGTAGCTGTACCCCCTTCTGCAATACCTATGCCTCTTCTGTGATGTCTTCTGCCTCACACGTGGGGGCCTCATAGCACCCACATGAACAAAAAAACATTCTTCGCATCGTAAAACATACAATTGTCCTGCACGTCGACCGTGGCACCAAGGTCGATCAATTTCTTGACAACTTCTGAGTGACCGTTCCCGCTGGCAAGACTCAGAGCCGTCCTACCATCTGTGTCATTGGGTGAGCGGCTAAAATGTACAACGACACGAACACAATGTGTGGGTGGTAGCAATCAGATGCAGACTGCATCACGGGCAGCCTGAAGCGGGAGGTGTTACTTTCAGATTCACGTCTCAGGGTCGAGACGCTGGCGACAGAGAATGGATGATCTTGGGCAAACACAAATCTTCCGTGTCATATGTTGACATGTGGCATCTTCTTGTCCGGAAAGTACACGTTGTGAGCCGCTCTCCACATTGGAATTCGGTGTTTTTTGGGTTCCATCTTTGTTTGATAAGGGAACAAGGGAAAACGACATTCACCGATCTGCTATGTATCATCCTGCTTCTTGCATGTCAAAACGTTGTGACCCGAATCACCACATCTGGCGCACTTTCGTTTCTTTGCTGCTGGCGGTGGGTCACTTGACGTGCCGCGCTTGGAGCCCTTTCGTGGTTTGTTGATTACCTCGGAGCATATTCGTTTGCAACAACCACATCGAAGGGGACGGACCTCACCATTGCTTTTCATCCTTCGCTTTTTTTCCCTGCCCCCCAGGAGCGGTATCGTAACGGGAGGAAGTATAATATTATACTTGCACTCAAGGGTTGCAAGGCACGGGCACTTGGACGGCGTAAGTCTCACGGATGGATTCCTTCAAATGAACGGCATGGGTAAACGAGGCGGGGTCTTTTTTCATTCATCTTGCTATGATTGCGACGTTTGTAAGAATTAGTAAATTTGGTCGGCAACCTTGTAAAACGTAGTAAATATATGGGATCTTGCTTAAGAGCCACATCCATCACACTTGGGAAAACGTAGAGCTCTTTTGTGGAGCCCTCCGTTCTTCGGTGGCATGTCTCGCAGTCGACGTCGGGGACACGGGTTGCCTTCTTGTTCTTCACTTTCTGTACGAGAACTTCGAGTGGCTCGGTGTAAGCTTTTTACGCCTCAACACACCCTGGGTCCCTTAGGACTTTCTCGTCGTAGTGGGTCACCATGTCTCCTGATGCCCAATCACCCATCTTTTGAACCTGCATGGGGTCCATACCCGCTTTCAGAAGGGATGCAACAACCATCTATCCGGGCACTGTGGGTTAGAAAACGCGCCCTCGTCCGTCCCGAGCAGTCGGCGTCGTTGAACGGCTGCAGGATGCCCCGCTTCCCCGCAGTCCCGCGGAGGGCATCCCTAAACGAGGCATGGACGGGAAACCGGCACAAGAGGCGTTTCCCCTTGGCCATGAGTTTCAGAAGGGAAAAGACCTCGACAGGGCAGTACAGAATAGACTCTGGCACGCTGTCGGGTCCATTCGGCAGGAGCAAAGGGGGCAACAGATTGATGCTTTCAAAGGTGAGGTATCTACTGCACGTCCCTGTTGCCTTGAACATAGTCGATCCAACCCTCACGCCGCCCTCGCCGACGCGGACATCCTCCGTCAGGATCGACTGCATGGAGAGTGAAGTGCTCACCCAGCAGCTGCACATCCGCGCCGTACCCGCCAACGGTCCGCACGAAGCCGAAGATCTGACGGGACTGTGCGGCGCCTCGGGGCTCGTCGCTCTCAGGGTCAGGCGCCGCTCTCTTCAACGCTCTGATCATCCTGCGGATGTCGTCAGCAGGATTCTCGAGAACCCAACCATCCGCCGTGTCCTCGGCTAAGATGGCGTTGATGATGTTGTGGGGCGCCTTGTACGCCTCATCTTTCATGCCTACAGGTATCCGCCGAAGTTCTCAAGCCTCCGGACCGTCGTCGGGTATGGATGCACGCCCTCGCTCGCACGCCACTCCCTGTACGTGGCCGTGTTCGAGTTGTTGACCCTCCTTGTGCCTGCAGTCGTGTACAGGCTCCTCATGCGAGGGCGGGCTGCATCAGGGGGACGTCCTCGAGGGCACGCTTTAGCGCCCGCCGCTGAGACGTTGACCTCTTCTCAACCGGTGTTACGGGACTGACCAGCGCAGGAGAGCTCTGATCACGCGCTCTCACCAAGTCCTGTACTCTGCGGTACAGCTCAGGACTGGGCACACGCACCGGAAGTGCCCACATCGGAAGCCTCTCCAGTGTCAGAAGGGTCGTATCGTCCGGGAGGCCTCGGAGGCTTCTACTCACGTCCCTCCACTCTTCCTCATTGAACAAGGTCCGCAGAAACGCGACCCACCCAATCATCTTTTCTGGGGCAGGGAGGGCGGGAAGAAAAGAGAAAGAGAGACATAAATAGAGGTAGCGAGGGTTTGGAGGAGGACGCTGGCGTGCGTCGGGGCCAGTGAGAAGCACCGGCTACATTCAAGCCTTCGAGTTTGCTGAGCCGGACGTCCAGTAGCTGTACCCCCTTCTGCAATACCTATGCCTCTTCTGTGATGTCATCTGCCTCCACATGAACAAAAAAACATTCTTCGCATCGTAAAACATACCATTGTCCTGCACGTCGACCTTGGCACCAGCTGCGATCAATTCCTTGACAACTTCTGAGTGACCGTTCTCGCTGGCAATATGCAGAGCCGTCGAACCATCTGTGTCATTGGGTGAGCGGCTAAAATGTACAACGACACGAACACAATGTGTGGGTGGTAGCAATCAGATGCAGACTGCATCACGGGCAGCCTGAAGCGGGAGGTGTTACTTTCAGATTCACGTCTCAGGGTCGAGACGCTGGCGACAGAGAATGGATGATCTTGGGCAAACACAAATCTTCCGTGTCATATGTTGACATGTGGCATCTTCTTGTCCGGAAAGTACACGTTGTGAGCCGCTCTCCACATTGGAATTCGGTGTTTTTTGGGTTCCATCTTTGTTTGATAAGGGAACAAGGGAAAACGACATTCACCGATCTGCTATGTATCATCCTGCTTCTTGCATGTCAAAACGTTGTGACCCGAATCACCACATCTGGCGCACTTTCGTTTCTTTGCTGCTGGCGGTGGGTCACTTGACGTGCCGCGCTTGGAGCCCTTTCGTGGTTTGTTGATTACCTCGGAGCATATTCGTTTGCAACAACCACATCGAAGGGGACGGACCTCACCATTGCTTTTCATCCTTCGCTTTTTTTCCCTGCCCCCCAGGAGCGGTATCGTAACGGGAGGAAGTATAATATTATACTTGCACTCAAGGGTTGCAAGGCACGGGCACTTGGACGGCGTAAGTCTCACGGATGGATTCCTTCAAATGAACGGCATGGGTAAACGAGGCGGGGTCTTTTTTCATTCATCTTGCTATGATTGCGACGTTTGTAAGAATTAGTAAATTTGGTCGGCAACCTTGTAAAACGTAGTAAATATATGGGATCTTGCTTAAGAGCCACATCCATCACACTTGGGAAAACGTAGAGCTCTTTTGTGGAGCCCTCCGTTCTTCGGTGGCATGTCTCGCAGTCGACGTCGGGGACACGGGTTGCCTTCTTGTTCTTCACTTTCTGTACGAGAACTTCGAGTGGCTCGGTGTAAGCTTTTTACGCCTCAACACACCCTGGGTCCCTTAGGACTTTCTCGTCGTAGTGGGTCACCATGTCTCCTGATGCCCAATCACCCATCTTTTGAACCTGCATGGGGTCCATACCCGCTTTCAGAAGGGATGCAACAACCATCTATCCGGGCACTGTGGGTTAGAAAACGCGCCCTCGTCCGTCCCGAGCAGTCGGCGTCGTTGAACGGCTGCAGGATGCCCCGCTTCCCCGCAGTCCCGCGGAGGGCATCCCTAAACGAGGCATGGACGGGAAACCGGCACAAGAGGCGTTTCCCCTTGGCCATGAGTTTCAGAAGGGAAAAGACCTCGACAGGGCAGTACAGAATAGACTCTGGCACGCTGTCGGGTCCATTCGGCAGGAGCAAAGGGGGCAACAGATTGATGCTTTCAAAGGTGAGGTATCTACTGCACGTCCCTGTTGCCTTGAACATAGTCGATCCAACCCTCACGCCGCCCTCGCCGACGCGGACATCCTCCGTCAGGATCGACTGCATGGAGAGTGAAGTGCTCACCCAGCAGCTGCACATCCGCGCCGTACCCGCCAACGGTCCGCACGAAGCCGAAGATCTGACGGGACTGTGCGGCGCCTCGGGGCTCGTCGCTCTCAGGGTCAGGCGCCGCTCTCTTCAACGCTCTGATCATCCTGCGGATGTCGTCAGCAGGATTCTCGAGAACCCAACCATCCGCCGTGTCCTCGGCTAAGATGGCGTTGATGATGTTGTGGGGCGCCTTGTACGCCTCATCTTTCATGCCTACAGGTATCCGCCGAAGTTCTCAAGCCTCCGGACCGTCGTCGGGTATGGATGCACGCCCTCGCTCGCACGCCACTCCCTGTACGTGGCCGTGTTCGAGTTGTTGACCCTCCTTGTGCCTGCAGTCGTGTACAGGCTCCTCATGCGAGGGCGGGCTGCATCAGGGGGACGTCCTCGAGGGCACGCTTTAGCGCCCGCCGCTGAGACGTTGACCTCTTCTCAACCGGTGTTACGGGACTGACCAGCGCAGGAGAGCTCTGATCACGCGCTCTCACCAAGTCCTGTACTCTGCGGTACAGCTCAGGACTGGGCACACGCACCGGAAGTGCCCACATCGGAAGCCTCTCCAGTGTCAGAAGGGTCGTATCGTCCGGGAGGCCTCGGAGGCTTCTACTCACGTCCCTCCACTCTTCCTCATTGAACAAGGTCCGCAGAAACGCGACCCACCCAATCATCTTTTCTGGGGCAGGGAGGGCGGGAAGAAAAGAGAAAGAGAGACATAAATAGAGGTAGCGAGGGTTTGGAGGAG
Source organism: Diplonema papillatum (assembly GCA_030068145.1). Lineage (NCBI taxonomy): Eukaryota > Euglenozoa > Diplonemea > Diplonemida > Diplonemidae > Diplonema > Diplonema papillatum. Next base: position 2,765 of record JAPJBO010001426.1, on the reverse strand, counting down.
GACGCTGGCGTGCGTCGGGGCCAGTGAGAAGCACCGGCTACATTCAAGCCTTCGAGTTTGCTGAGCCGGACGTCCAGTAGCTGTACCCCCTTCTGCAATACCTATGCCTCTTCTGTGATGTCATCTGCCTCACACGTGTGGGCCTCATAGCACCCACATGAACAAAAAAACATTCTTCGCATCGTAAAACATACATTGTTCTGCACGTCGACCTTGGCACCAGCTGCGATCAATTCCTTGACAACTTCTGAGTGACCGTTCTCGCTGGCAAGATGCAGAGCCGTCCGACCATCTGTGTCATTGGGTGAGCGGCTAAAATGTACAACGACACGAACACAATGTGTGGGTGGTAGCAATCAGATGCAGACTGCATCACGGGCAGCCTGAAGCGGGAGGTGTTACTTTCAGATTCACGTCTCAGGGTCGAGACGCTGGCGACAGAGAATGGATGATCTTGGGCAAACACAAATCTTCCGTGTCATATGTTGACATGTGGCATCTTCTTGTCCGGAAAGTACACGTTGTGAGCCGCTCTCCACATTGGAATTCGGTGTTTTTTGGGTTCCATCTTTGTTTGATAAGGGAACAAGGGAAAACGACATTCACCGATCTGCTATGTATCATCCTGCTTCTTGCATGTCAAAACATTGTGACCCGAATCACCACATCTGGCGCACTTTCGTTTCTTTGCTGCTGGCGGTGGGTCACTTGACGTGCCGCGCTTGGAGCCCTTTCGTGGTTTGTTGATTACCTCGGAGCATATTCGTTTGCAACAACCACATCGAAGGGGACGGACCTCACCATTGCTTTTCATCCTTCGCTTTTTTCCCTGCCCCCCAGGAGCGGTATCGTAACGGGAGGAAGTATAATATTATACTTGCACTCAAGGGTTGCAAGGCACGGGCACTTGGACGGCGTAAGTCTCACGGATGGATTCCTTCAAATGAACGGCATGGGTAAACGAGGCGGGGTCTTTTTTCATTCATCTTGCTATGATTGCGACGTTTGTAAGAATTGGTAAATTTGGTCGGCAACCTTGTAAAACGTAGTAAATATATGGGATCTTGCTTAAGAGCCACATCCATCACACTTGGGAAAACGTAGAGCTCTTTTGTGGAGCCCTCCGTTCTTCGGTGGCATGTCTCGCAGTCGACGTCGGGGACACGGGTTGCCTTCTTGTTCTTCACTTTCTGTACGAGAACTTCGAGTGGCTCGGTGTAAGCTTTTTACGCCTCAACACACCCTGGGTCCCTTAGGACTTTCTCGTCGTAGTGGGTCACCATGTCTCCTGATGCCCAATCACCCATCTTTTGAACCTGCATGGGGTCCATACCCGCTTTCAGAAGGGATGCAACAACCATCTATCCGGGCACTGTGGGTTAGAAAACGCGCCCTCGTCCGTCCCGAGCAGTCGGCGTCGTTGAACGGCTGCAGGATGCCCCGCTTCCCCGCAGTCCCGCGGAGGGCATCCCTAAACGAGGCATGGACGGGAAACGGGCACAAGAGGCGTTTCCCCTTGGCCATGAGTTTCAGAAGGGAAAAGACCTCGACAGGGCAGTACAGAATAGACTCTGGCACGCTGTCGGGTCCATTCGGCAGGAGCAAAGGGGGCAACAGATTGATGCTTTCAAAGGTGAGGTATCTACTGCACGTCCCTGTTGCCTTGAACATAGTCGATCCAACCCTCACGCCGCCCTCGCCGACGCGGACATCCTCCGTCAGGATCGACTGCATGGAGAGTGAAGTGCTCACCCAGCAGCTGCACATCCGCGCCGTACCCGCCAACGGTCCGCACGAAGCCGAAGATCTGACGGGACTGTGCGGCGCCTCGGGGCTCGTCGCTCTCAGGGTCAGGCGCCGCTCTCTTCAACGCTCTGATCATCCTGCGGATGTCGTCAGCAGGATTCTCGAGAACCCAACCATCCGCCGTGTCCTCGGCTAAGATGGCGTTGATGATGTTGTGGGGCGCCTTGTACGCCTCATCTTTCATGCCTACAGGTATCCGCCGAAGTTCTCAAGCCTCCGGACCGTCGTCGGGTATGGATGCACGCCCTCGCTCGCACGCCACTCCCTGTACGTGGCCGTGTTCGAGTTGTTGACCCTCCTTGTGCCTGCAGTCGTGTACAGGCTCCTCATGCGAGGGCGGGCTGCATCAGGGGGACGTCCTCGAGGGCACGCTTTAGCGCCCGCCGCTGAGACGTTGACCTCTTCTCAACCGGTGTTACGGGACTGACCAGCGCAGGAGAGCTCTGATCACGCGCTCTCACCAAGTCCTGTACTCTGCGGTACAGCTCAGGACTGGGCACACGCACCGGAAGTGCCCACATCGGAAGCCTCTCCAGTGTCAGAAGGGTCGTATCGTCCGGGAGGCCTCGGAGGCTTCTACTCACGTCCCTCCACTCTTCCTCATTGAACAAGGTCCGCAGAAACGCGACCCACCCAATCATCTTTTCTGGGGCAGGGAGGGCGGGAAGAAAAGAGAAAGAGAGACATAAATAGAGGTAGCGAGGGTTTGGAGGAGGACGCTGGCGTGCGTCGGGGCCAGTGAGAAGCACCGGCTACATTCAAGCCTTCGAGTTTGCTGAGCCGGACGTCCAGTAGCTGTACCCCCTTCTGCAATACCTATGCCTCTTCTGTGATGTCATCTGCCTCGCACGTGGGGGCCTCATAGCACCCACATGAACAAAAAAACATTCTTCGCATCGTAAAACATACAATTTCCCTGCACGTCGACCTTGGCACCAGCTGCGATCAATTCCTTGACA
>JAPJBO010001425.1:0-45363 GCA_030068145.1 Diplonema papillatum | reverse complement strand
TAGACGGTGTTCTGCGCCCCTGGCCGGAAGCGGGACGGCATCTTCTTCATCTCCTTGTCGTAGGCGTCCTTGAGCTCCGAAATCTCGGACGGGAACTCCGCCCACTTCGCCTGCTGTTCTGCCGCCGCCAACGCTCTTGGACTCCATCTCCTTGTGATGGCATCGCGCAGGCCGCCTATGACGTCCTGAACGGCGGGGTCGCGCATACCGGGGACGAGCTGACGAATGACTTCAAACGCACGCGCCACCTCGCGTTTGGCGCTCGCCGCTCTCAGCGTGGACGGACCCCAGGTCCGCTTCGCCTCTTCGAACGCGCGCCAGGGATCACGGAGCCACTCAGCGGGGTCGGCCAGTTTCCCTTCCGAGAACGGGGTCTCGTATGCCACTGCGGCTCAGGGTGAAAGGGTAGGGGGGCCTGCGCTGGCTCGCTTCTGCGTGCGCAACGCGCGCCCTTGCCTCTGCCTGATCGTCGGCTTGCCTGGCTGCGTCGTCCTAATCTTCGTCTCCGTCTGTCTCGTCGTCACTCTCCTCTAGCGGGGCGCCGTCTTTCTTCTCGACGATGCGAGCGGCGGCGTCGGCCTTCGAACGCAGGCCCTTAACGTCGACCCCGAGTTCGGCCGCGATAGCGCGCAACTCGACGAGCTTGAGGGTTGCCAGATATTCTGCTGTGACCTTTTTCGGCATCTTTACGTGTGTGGGCAAGCGAGGGGTAAAATTACGGTGTTCTTCTCGGGAGCGACGGGGTAATAACCTTTGTACAAGTGTTAGTTCTCGTCGGAATAGTATTAATCTTCTAAGATCTTCGATCTTATACGACTAAAAAAAAGTTCGGGGACCGAGCTAAGTTCCATTCCGTTGGTACTAAAAAAAAGTTCGGGGAACGAACGGAGTTCTATTCCGTTGGTACTAAAAATAGGTTCGGAGAAACGAGCTAAGTTCGATTCCGTTGGGGTAAGTTCTGCGCTCGTACCGGGGGGGGGACACCCCCCCCGACCAACTGAGTACGGGACAGTTCAGCGCTCGTACCCGGGTGGGGACACGGGGGGAGATGTTTAGCAGCGGCTGCCAACGCTCAAGGTGGTAAAACGCTCTTTTGTTTTCTTTTCGATTGCTTTTGATGGGGCATGCAGGCCTGAAACATTTACACGTTTCGGATTTAACCCGCATACGGTATCGTCTGACGAATCTAAAAGCCCTTTACGACAAAGTGGATTCTGAATCCACTCTGTCGGAATCCTTGTTCTTCGCTTACACCACCGTGTGTTGTTTTCTCACTCAGGGCTTTGACCTGTTGCGTTTTGTGTGTCTTGTCGTGTAGGGGTAGAACCGCATGATCTCACGTCCAGTCAACACGTGGTTCGGTAGTTACAGCACTTGGGATCCCTTCAATTCTTTGTCCAGCAGCTTTGTCGAGCATTTCCTTCCAAGCTGGCGCTTAGTATGCATGTGTGGTCTTATTCCGAGGGAGAAGAACGGAGAAACTGGCGCTACCCGAGGGACTGCCTTGTGCTCATTTCGAAGGAGGAGAAAACAATACATCTACAAGTGGGTCTTTTTTGGTTGAACTTGCGACCTAGGCTACAGCACATTTACCTCCTTTGATCTATCACAACTGGCAGCCTCCTCAAGCATTTCCTACAAAGCGGGTGCTTATACAAAAAGAAAACAGACAGTCCCTTTGTGTCAGTCTTCCTGCGAAAAGCGTACCTTGTACGACGAGTGGTTCAGCATCTGGTCCATGATGTAGTCGAGGGCGGCGGAGTTGTGCAAGATGCCCCGGCAGAGGTAGATTTTGCAGATGTCCGACTGCATGACTGGCAGGTTGCTGATCTGCAGCAGATGCTCGCGGACGACGGGCAGCGGCGAGAGGGCCAGCGCCTCGATGAGCGGCTCCTTGAGCAGGTACCCGAAGGGCAGAGCTCCCGCGAGAGGTGTCACCCGGTGCGGCCGGTCCCACGGCAGGTCTTCGGCCGTCGCCAGCAGCACGTCGCTCCGTGAGCCCGCCTCCGCGGCGCAGGCGCCGTTTTTAGAGCCGGAATTCACCTGCTGCTTGCTGCCGTCGGTTTTCTTCGTGTTGGCATTGGTGCTCGGGTTGCTGTCGGTGTTCTTGGTGCTGGCATTGGTGCTGGTGTTGCCGTCGGTGTTCTTGGTGCTGGTGGTGTTGCCGTCGGTGTTCTTGGTGCTGGTGGTGTTGCCGTCGGTGTTCTTGGTGCTGGTGGTGTTGCCGTCGGTGTTCTTGGTGCTGGCATTGGGGCCAGCATTGGTGCTGGTGTTGCTGTCGGTGTTCTTGGTGCTGGCATTGGGGCCAGCATTGGTGCTGGTGTTGCTGTCGGTGTTCTTGGTGCTGGCATTGGTGCTGGTGTTGCCGTCGGTGTTCTTGGTGCTGGCATTGGGGCCAGCATTGGTGCTGGTGTTGCTGTCGACGCTCGTGTTAGCGCAGGCGTTGGCAGCGGCGTTGCTGTTGCTGTTGCTGGGTGTGTTGGTGCTGGCGGTGGTGCTGCTGCTGTTGTTGTTGTTGTTGTTGTTGTTGTTGTTGTTGTTGTTGTTGTTGTTGTTGTTGTTGTTGTTGTTGTTGTTGTTGTTGTTGTTGTTGTTGTTGTTGTTGTTGTTGTTGTTGTTGTTGTTGTTGTTGTTGTTGTTGTTGTTGTTGTTGTTGTTGTTGTTGTTGTTGTTGTTGTTGTTGTTTTGTTGTTGTTGTTGTTGTTGTTGTTGTTGTCGTTGTTGCTGGCCCCACCGGCGCCGCTGCTCGCGCTGCTGCTGTCTGCGCTGCTCCCCCCGTCGTTGCCGCCGCCGCCGCCGGGTGTCCCCGAGTCCTCGTGCGGCTCGTTCTGGAGAACCCAGTGGAGGATGCTCCATGCATCCCACCAGTCATCCTCAGTCCCGTACAGCACGCACACCCGCACAGCCGCCGCGGCCACGGCCAAATCGGGCCTCTGCGCCGCAAGCTCCGGCGGCGGCTGAGCGTCGCCGGCTGCAGGCACGGTGAGGGAGGCCATCAGCCTCCGTTTGATGTCGACGCTGAGCTGGATGGCCTGGGCATCGCCCGCCAACCCGAGGCAGCCGAGGACCCTGCAGGCCACCTCCGGCAGCAGGTCGCGCTGCGTGCTGTGCGCGCGGAACTCGTCGAGATCGCCGTCGGCCCGCCACTTCGGCGGGGTCACCGCCTTCTCGACGCTGGGCAGCAGGTAGCTGAACATCCCGCTCATCGCGGCTTGCAGGCTCTTGAAAAACGACTCCGCCTGCGCCCGGTACAGCAGCTGTGGGTGCGCGTGTGTGTGGGTGTGTCGAAGGAGGAGTGCAGAAAGGGGGCAAACGGTGGGTGCCCTGCGTTTGTGCCAGTTTTTGCTCCACCGCTCCAACGGGCCGGACCCCCCCCCCCCTTACTGACTTGATGCTAGCATAAACCATGCATGCGAGGACAGTGCTTTGCCCACACATCAAACTAAGATTTCTCCCTCACGTTTAAGATCACCCTCAGTTCTCAGTAGTAGTACGTGTCATCCTAATCCGGGAACAAATCAGGGAGAAGAACGGAGCAATCTTTACAAACAAACGAGTGACTTAAAAAAACATGTTTAAGATCACCCTCATTTCTCAAAATAGTAGTCGTAGTAGTGTGAACTTGATACGCAGCAACAAGCTGTATCGATAGACTGCACAAGCCGCTACAGACTGCCTCTTTGCACGCGTTATGTCCTGCTTCGGTCGCTTCTTGCCCCGCGTACTGTTTGTCTCCGGTGCGCAACTTCACGTCCGAGGTGCAGTTTGATGACGAGGAATCACCAGATGATTCGGCGCACTCATTTTCTTCCTCGCAAGTTGTTTCCGCGGCCGAGATCTCGACTCCTCTATGTTCCCTGCCTTAGCCTGCTCGTCTTCGCGGCTCCGCTTGGGTTTGTGGGCTGTCCACTTTTGGGGTGCGCTTCTTGTTCAGAGGCGGCTGCTGCGGCTTCGGCTTCTTGCGGGCGCCCCCACCTGCTTGCTCGTCGTCGCGTCCGCGCTTCCGCTGGAGCGCGCAGTAGTAGTAGTAGTGTCGTCTGCCGAAGCAGCCGGAGACAGCAGGCGCAGGAGGCAGGTCTTGCTTTACGTTTCTGTTCTTCATGGAGACCCGCCCCCGGCATCTCGCCTGTCCAATCACTGTCGGGAAAGTTTGCGCCTATTGTGAAGAGGTGGTTGGCCAGGCCCCCACGCAGCCTTATGCACAACACGGCTACAACACGAGGATGCAGCCCGGCTTTATGCACTCAGCCGTCCCATTGGCTGCTAAGCACCCCCCGACCGGTCGATTTGCCACTCCCCACTCTTGTGGCCCCCTATTCGCCAGGCGGTGCTGTCAGCACTTGTTCCGCGTCGCATCAAGTTCATGAAAACACACCCCCCGATCTTATACAAGGGACGCGATCTTGGTGATCAAAATGATATGCCCTCCGTCTGCAATGGGATAATACAAAAACACAAAAAAGACAGGCGCTTCGTTTTGTTTGTGCGTCCCGGTGGATCGTTTTTCCCCGCTTGTATTTACCCTGTGTGTATTCAGGCAAGGAATTCTGATCAACCACCAAAACACGCTGCCTACGTCATTTTAGGGGATTGTCCCTTCCCGAGTCAGCCCCCGAGCAGGTCAGGGGCCGCAACCAAAACCTGTGTTGCAGCCGTGTTGCAGGTGGAGGAAATGGGAACCGTCGGTAACAGCCCGCTCGCTGCCTGGTTCCTCGCAGTGTACATACTGTGGGCAAGAGAGAGGTCGGATTGTAGAACCGCACCGCCTCTACACAGTCCGGGTCCCTCAATACATTGAAGGGCAACCCGCAAGATTGTTAGTACAAAAAAATGGTAAATATAAGACCACATCCCATCTGTAAAGAGTTGGCACAAAATCACATACGTCGGTTGCAGCCTGCACGGCCGCGTTGATGACGACGTTGTGCTGCTCGCGGACTGCGGACACCTGCTTGAGGAGGAGCCAGAGCTGCCGCTCGAGGCCTGCCTGCCCAGCGAGGGCGCACCAGCTCGGCGTCGCGCGGCGCAGCTGCGTCGCTGCGAACGGCAGCAGCGCCGCCGCGTCGAGGACCAGGCAGAGCCGGGCGGCCGCCGGCAGCAGCCGGTACAGGGGCAGCAGCACGTCGAACACCTCGGCGCAGTACCACACGCGCGCGTACGACGCGCCGCTCGAGTTGACCAGCGGCACCGCGCCCGAAGGCACCGGCAGGAAGAAGCTCCCGGCCTCGCCCTCGTCCCCGGATGCCCCGACGGACGGCGGAATCATCAGAGAATACCCTTCCCCGGAGCCCGCGCTGTCGACGAACACGACCGTCACCGGCAGCGGGAACGGAGACCGCGCAAGCAGCCCCGCCCGCCGTGTTTTCCCGCCGGACGAAGACGGCGGCGAGGCCTCGTGCCCAGCCAGGACAGGGACGAGGAACTGCTGCAGGACCACGCCGCCGTGAACTTTTTTGACGAAGACGATCGGAAACGACGGCCGCCGCCGCCACGGCGTGAACCACCGCTTGAGGTCCAGCGGTGGGACGAGCACCGGATCCTGCGTCGGGAGGATGCCGGTGCTGATGGAAACGGCGCCGAAAGCGGCAGCCGGCGGCGGCGCCGGACTCTGCGGGACGGCCGAAAACGCGTCGATGAAGTCGTCTGACGTCGCGGACGAGTTGCGGTGCCGCTTCAGGAAGAGGGCGAGGCCAGCGACAAAGCGGGGCCACCCGGTGTGCTGCGCGATCATCCGCACGAGGGAGGCACCCTTGCCGTACGAGATCACGTCGAACGTGTCGGTGACCGCGACGCTGTCGTCCCCTTCCAGTGCCCGTGACTTCTTGTCACACAACCCGTCGAGGAGGTGCGCCTCTCCGGTTATCGCCTGCGCGAAATCCGTCCACGCGTCCCAGCCGGGGAACAGGGTGGCCATGAAGAGGTACTCGAAATACCGCGCGCAGCCTTCCTTCAGCCAGATGACGTGCCAGTTCTTGATGCTCGTTTTGTTCCCGAACCAGTGGTGGCTGACCTCGTGGGAGACCAGGCGCACGATCCGCTGGACGTGCGAAATCGGCGTGTCGCTGCCGACCAGCATGTACTGGTGCCGGAAGATGAGGCAGCCGTAGTTCTCCATCGCGAGCGGTGGGAACTCCTTGAGCCCGATGAGGTCCAGCTTCAGCAAGTCCGGCTTCTCGCTGAACAGCGTCTCGAAGAACGTGACGGTTTCGCTCAGGAGGCGCAGGGTGCACAGCATCTCGGACTTGAGGCAAGTCACGGGCGAGAACACGCGCAGCATCAGACCGTTGTCGGCTTCTTGCGAGACGCAGTGCAGCTCGCTCACCACCAGGCAGAGCTGCGTGTGTGTGTGTTTAGTGAATACAGTGTGCTTTGCCAAAAGCACTCTTTCCGGTGCAGAAGATAACGGCTGAATTATTTCGAAGTATAGCCCACTTGTCACTTTCACCAGTCGGCTTTGAGTTTCCGACAGCCTGCTTTTGGTCCTGTGACTCCTCTCCGAAGGGTGGGTGGGGCGGGATCCTTCGGGGGACGGATAGAGCGTGGAGGCTGTCAGTTTCTCCATCCGGCACTCGGCTCAAGACTTCTGTTTTCACCTTGCGGTGTCAGCTGCACGGGGTTTTCGGCCCCGTGCAACAGCTGAGTGTCTTTACACAGGCGGCACATCTCACCCGACCAGCATGTACTGGTGCCGGAAGATGAGGCAGCCGTAGTTCTCCATCGCGAGCGGTGGGAACTCCTTGAGCCCGACGAGGTCCAGCTTCAGCAAGGCTGGCTTCTCGCTGAACAGCGTCTCGAAGAACGCGACGGTTTCGCTTAGGAGGCGCAGGGTGCACAGCATCTCGGACTTGAGGCAAGTCACGGGCGAGAACACGCGCAGCATCAGGCCGTTGTCGGCTTCTTGCGAAACGCAGTGCAGTTTAGGCAGAGCTGCGTGTGTGTGTTTGGTGATGGTGGTCTTTCCGGTGCAGAAGTACAGAGTGTTCGTCAGAAGCACTCTTTCCATTACTCTTCCCGTTGCAGAAATACAGTGCTGTCAAAAGCACTCTTTCCATTACTTTTCCCGTTGCAGAAATACAGTGCTGTCAGAAGCACTCTTTCCGCTATGGAGCACTCCATCCATTGCAGTGCTGTCCAGAAGCACTCTTTCCGTTATGGAGCACTCTATCCATTGCAGAAGTACAGTGTGCTCGTCAGAAACACTCTTTGTTAGTTGTTTGTTATGAGAGTATAGTTCGTAGACAGCTGATCCTAGTGGTGACGAGAGGGACCGTGATCGGTGCTGGAGCTGCAACAAACGCTCCCAGCGCCCACGTAAAACTGCAGCCAACGTCCCACAAGTCCCCCCAATCGACCTGTGCCAAGCAAAACCCCTGAACCACGGTGACCTACGCTCAAAAAGAGGGCTGGTGCAGGGGGGGATGGACTGGTGTGGTCAGTGGGCCAGTTTCCCGTAGTTCCCCCGCAGTTCAACATGGGGGGTGTCTTTTTTTTCTTCTTTTTTTCCGACGACAACTACAGGGTATTAGTTCAGAGGTTCCAGGGGTTTGCAGATATTGACCGTTTGTGGGGGGTGGTTCTGAGGCGGTTCGGTCAGCGCTTTCGTTTCGGTGGCTCACACACCTCTGCAACGTTGTCCAAAGGTAACCGCGGCTTGTATCACATGGGTCTGCCCTCCAGCGCCCCCGGCGCCTTCGCGCGCACCGTGTAAATATTATAAATACCACCCCCCCACCTATCTTTCCTGGAAACGCTGTGTTTGGCGTTTTTCCGACAATTCCTTTTTTTTTGAGACAAAACCATATCGGAAGCACTTAAGTGGGGAAAATATTTATCGGAACGTTTCCGATAAATATTTTTTTGTTTCCGATAAATATTCTTTTGTTTCCGATACATATTTTTTGTTTCCGATAAATATTTTTTTTTTTGTTTCCGATAAATAGTTTTTTTGTTTCCGATAAATATTTTTTTGTTTCCGATAAATATTTTTTTGTTTCCGATAAATATTTTTTTGTTTCCGATAAATATTTTTGATACGGGTTCCTGGGGACTACTGGGGGGGGTCAAATACAATAGGTAATATTGTATTTGCTGGGGGAGGATAGAGAAAACCGGGTTTTCAAAAAAGTCCGAATTTCGACACATAGTCAAATACAATTATACTGGTTTTGGGTTTTGGGCCACCTTGGGGGTTAACAATGGAGGAAATTTGGCAAAAACGTTGCGGGACGGAAAGAGCTATCCCTGGCATGTATCGGCACCTTTTCTACACTCGATATAGCCTAAAATCTGACCCCCAGGTGGCACTTCAGACTTTGGAAAAACCACTCCGCCAGGAATCGAACCAGCACCCTCAGCACCACATGTGGGTGTGGGAACCGCTGGACCACGTGCTAAAAAAAAGCGGGCCATTTCTATTCGGGTTCGGGTGGTTTTCAGAAATTATTGAATCCGAATCTGAGGAAAATGCCATCGACAGCGAAATCAAGCTGTAAGATTGGACTCCCGGCTTCAGGAGCGTTCCACATTGAACTTCTCTCGAAAAAGAAGCTGCTCTCGAGTGGGGAAGCCCGTGGAAACCCCTGCAAACCCCCACTGAGGACAAATAATATTGTATTCCAAGACTATGCTCACCAAAACCCCCTTTTCAGCGTACCTATTGTATTTGCCAATAATATTGTATTTGACTACCTACAGTATTTGACCCCCCCCAGTAGTCCCCAGTGCGAAATGTGCCCAAGGGGAGTCCCATTGGGCAAGCAATTTCATTGGATTTTGCGAGGACCCTAAGTAATCCGGAGCCAGTGTGATAGACCTCTGTGATGTGGGCCGCTTCACTGCTCGTCTGCATGTGGACTGCTCTGTACCTGTGCCCTTCTCCGCGCTTGCAGCTTTTCAAGCCGGCCACGCCTGCTTTCCCTTTTCTGTCTTTCGACCTCGGTGATCCCTCGCGGGCGTCCTGCTGTGCCATCTCTCCAGGATTGCAATGAGGCTGACGCGGAAAATCCTACCGTCCGACATGGCACAAGTCAAGGGAAACAAATATTTTACGGGAACTAGTATGCACGGCAGCCCCGATACTACTAAGCCCCGTTGGCATACTTACACTCCATGGCTGCCTCGATGGCACTAAATCCGTAGTCGTGGTTAGACATTTTCAGGTAGGATGTTACCTGGTCAGGACCGCATGCAGTTTTGTCGTATTGGAGCCGCATAGGACCCGGATGAAGTCGTTGCGAATACACACAACAGATCAACGGAGGGTAGAACTGGGGAACATGCAGATCAGACGGAAGTAGAATGTGCAAACTTATCCTTTTCTTGACTTACTATGCCGTTCTGAAAGCTCCCTACGTAGGTTCTCGCATGATTCGTTCGCCTTTGTAACACTATCCGTTTGAAGTAAGCTTTGCAGTTGTGTTCTTGCAATATCGAGCCGAATGGTGGGTGGCGGATTTCCGCGCTCGTGCGCAAGACGCAGTTTTACTGCAACGGCAGTGCAAGCCGAACCCGGTTCGTGACCTTTGTCGCGGTGAAGTGGTACAAAGTCTTCAGCTTTCAGATCCGGATACTGCTCAATGCAACCAGATAGTTAGATGCCACCACTTTACCTTTAGCCATACTACAACTCACTTGATGGATACCCGTGTGCTGCATTCGAAAAGGTTTGCGTATCTGGTGTTGAACATTGAACAGCCTTTGCTTGGGAGGCTTTCGACCCGAAACTAGATAGAAAACCGATCGTATTTGGCTTCGTCGCGGTCGTCCACGGGACGAAGTAGGTGAACCTACTGTCAAAGTGATCAATACTTATCGGAAACAGAAAAATATTTATCGGAAACAAGAAAATATGTATCGGAAACAGAAAAATATTTATCGGAAACAAAAAATATTTATCGGAAACAAAAAATATTTATCGGAAACAAAAGAAATATTTATCTGAAACAAAAGAAATATTTATCGGAAGCAAAAAAAATATTTATCGGAAACAGTTTCCGATAAATATTTTCCCGACTTAAGTGCTTCCCTTATGGTTTTCTCCGTTTTTTTTTTTACTCTTTCCCGGTCGACCCCGGCTTGCAGATTTAGACCGTTGGTCTAAATCTGCAACGTATACTAATCCCCTGGACAACTAGTGTCAGACTAGCCTACCCGAAGGCAGTTGATTTATTTAGGCAAGGTTTCTCTACCGGCGGAAGTTGTTTGGGTTAGCATTTTCTTTTTTTTTTTTTTTTCGCTTCTTGTTTTTTTGCTGAGTGCTACAGGGATGCGGCCTCGGGTCCCGGAGAGCATTTCTAAGCTACTTTGCACTTTTTCGTCCCAAAAGAAGGACAATTTCGGGTAATTCGAGCGTATCAAGATCAAAGACCCCAGGAGACAAGCCACCTGGTCCAGGCCGAAAATCGGTGGATCTCGGGTATTTCCTTTATGGCAACCACTTTCTGCAGTCGGCCCTGGCGAAGGTGGGGCGGAAGAGCTACAAAGGTGCAGTATTACGGCCCCAACTTGCGCAGAGCGCCATGTGTTATGCGTGCCCCGAAGAGGAAGGAATAGAATGAGAAGGAAGGACAGACTGACAGGAGTCACGGTTTGACAGGTAGTGACAGGATCAGCTGCGGTAAGGTGAGCGGGAAAATGTTCTATCAGAGGCCCCGCGCCGGCCGGGTTTCGAAGCGATCGCGGGACCGGAGACCTTCGCGGCGGTCGGGGGAGAGAGGTGGTTCCGGGCGCTGCCGTATTGGCTGCATGGGATGTGCTGGTCGGTGGTGGGTGACGTCTCGATGGTGGAGCTCGCCTTCGACTGCACCAAACTGGATCTTCCGGGCAGTGTCGTAGCGACGACGGACGGGACACCGTTGAGCATGTGTGCGAGGGTATTCGTAAAACTTTTGAAACCCGTCGGGGATGCGCAATGGACTTGCTTTTTTCGTGTCCAATAGTGACGAAAGAAAGGGTAAGGTGCCTAAGGGGACTAGTCCCAATGTGAAATGTGCCCTTAGGGGACTAGCCCCACTTGGAAATTGTTACCTTGACTTTTGTCAGGGAAATGCACTTAGCAGATTTTGAGCAAATTTTGGAAATTTTCATTTTTTCCAGATTTTTGCAGATTTTGGCCGATTTTTCCAGATATTGGCCATTTTTGCCGTTTTTTCCAGATTTTGGCCATTTTTAGCGTTTATTGTGGTTTAGAGGTTCGGTGTTTTAGGGTCTCCGGTTGACCATTGAGGCTGTGAGGCGGGTGGTATGAGGGTAGTAGGTATGCTTATACACTTTAACTACGGCTAGCCATGTTTGTAAGTGTTGCGATCGACACCAAGAAGAAATTCGCTTTGAATTTAGCCTTGGCCCCCCACGCGCATGCATGTTGAGCATTGAGTTCTTTAAGGTGCAAGTGCCATCAAGGCAGGCGAGCACTTGATGGCACTTGCACCATGATGTTGAGCAGGGGGTTGCCATGCAGCTCGTATCGGTCTGTAATATGCGTTTTTACTTTCTTTTAGGTTGAGGAGGACGTGCGGTGGGGAGGGTCGGGTAGTAGAAAGAGAAGGTTTGGCAACAGCAGGTGTAGTAGTGGTGAAAACTCAGCAACTGGTTGTAGACCTAGCTGTAGTTTATGTGTGAACTGTTTGCTGCTAAAAAAAAAAAAAATTGCCCGATTTTTCCACATTTTGGCCATTTTTGCCGATTTTTCCAGCTATTGGCCGACTTTCCACATTTTGGCCGATTTTTCCAGAATTTGGCCATTTTGGCCGATTTTTCCAGATTTTGGCAGAACTTGGCCATTTTTGCCGATTTTTCCAGATTTTGGCCATTTTGGCCGATTTTTCCAGATTTTGGAAAAATCGGCAAAAATGGCCGAAAATGGCCAAAATGGCCCAGATCTGCCAAAATCTGGAAAAATCGGCAAAAATGGCCAAAACCTGCCAAAATCTGGAAAAATCTGGAAAAATCGGCAAAAAAGGGCCAAAATCTGGAAAAATCGGCAAAATGACCGAAAATGGCCAAAATGGCCCAGATCTGCCAAAATCTGGAAAAATCGGCAAAAATGGCCAAAATCTGCCAAAATCTGCCAAAATCTGGAAAAATCGGCAAAAATGGCCAAAATCTGCCAAAATCGGGAAAAATCGGCAAAAATGGCCAAAATCTGGCAAAATCGGCCAAAATTGGCCAAAATCCGAAAATCTGAAAATTTCCGAAAATTTGCTAAATATTTGCGGTAAGTACACTTCCCTGGCAAAAAGTCCAATAAAATTGTTTGCCCTTAGGGGACTAGTCCCCGTCCCCTAAGGCACTTTTCCCCGAAAGAAATGTTCGACGTCGCCTTTGACTCCGAATGGAAGGGAGGAGATATAGAGGTAGAGACAAACTCAATCTGATTTGTGCGTCCGTTCAACACGTGGTTCGGTAGATACAGCACTTGGGATCCCTTCTGTTCTTTAGAGTGAAAGTGTACTTTGTCAGGCATTTCCTTTCAAGCTGGCGCTTATGTAAAAATGCGTAGTTTTGTTCAATTATTTTTTACTTGTTAGTTTTCGACAACTTGAGGAAAACGAATTCCAGCATACGAGATAGCTGCAGACAGGAATCGGTGTCTTCGTGAAGACGATTCGGTCGTCGGTTTCTTCTAATGGAGGCGTGTTTGAGAGGATGGTGAGGTGCTTGGGGATCTGCGACTTCAGTACTGTGAGCTGTACTGGCGCCTTCATGTTCGGCTCGTCAAAGCATGGGAAGAAAGACCGTGCCTTCAGCGGTTCGAGATGCGTTGCAAAGGTCGGCCGTCCCTGCATAGGTGGTTTCATATCATTGCAAGGAAGAAGTTTTTGCCTAGAGGCTTTTCGTGTTATTCTGCAGATGCTTTGAGCGTAGAAGAAATACTCGAAGCCTGTAGCTGCTTAGACCCCGAGGGAGGAAATGTAGAAGTAGAGGGGCAATACAAACACACTGGTTTGTTCTGTGCTTGCAACACCACCGTGTGTTGTTTTTTTTCACTCAGGTAGATACGCACAGCACTTGGGATCCCTTTCGGTTCTTTGTCGGCAGCTTCGTCGAGAATTTTTCCTTCCAAGCTGGCGCTTCTGCAGAAAGAATACTCGAGGGGCTTTCTTGTGCTTACTTCTTTGTTGAACGCTTATGCCCGCCACTGAACCCAGATTCACCTGTGTTTCGTGTGGGTTACAGCACATTACATACCTCCTTTGATCTTTTTGCAGCTGACAGCCTCCTCAAGTATTTCCTACAAAGCAGGTGCTTATACAAAAAAAACGGCCGGAAAAGGTCTCGCCAAAGAGCCAAGACCCAGCCGAACCCCAAGTTCCTTGGCGTCAGACAGTACGGGAGAGCGGAAACTGCAAAGAGAAATGTGCGATGCGCATACCCCGGAGTCGTAGCACAGGTAGACGCCGCCTTTACAGGTAGAGTGCACGATGGCTTGGTACGAGCAAGAGAAGGTGCCAGTCTCGCCCTTCTTCATGAGCCGGGGAAGCTGGATGGTCATCAGGCTGTACTGAACGCTGTATCTTGCGGCGGAAAGCTGTTGTGTTGATTGGGTAGACGGAGAAAGGGAGTGCTGGGCAATGTTGGCATCTTGCATGTTTTTTTGTGTTTCCGACGATAGGTACCAGGAAAAGGCTGCGACACGGAAGCCAGGCTTCACGTGTTCGGCGGTACTCGGCCTACGGGTCAAGTAATCAAGGCGTGGCGCACCTTGGGGCTTGGCGCTCGCGCTGAACGCAAGCTCGTCGCGACGGTGAGCCACAGGGCAGAGCGGACGGGATTGTAGCACTGTGCTGCCTCCGGCTCAAGCTTTGCAAGTTGTGGTTGACCGTCACGTTCCTGGACCCGGTGCGGCCTTGTTCTCTTCAAGTCTGTATGGGTTGCCCCGTCTTCCTCCTTCCGGCTCCTACCCAGCCTAACGCACTGACTTCTCAAATATAGCTCTCTAGCGAGCTATCCCGCTTTTCTGGGGCAGGCCATAGGGCCCTATCCAGGACACCGTTTGCCCCCTTTTTGTGCTCCCCCTTCGACAGACACAAACACACCTGGACGGGGAAGAGCTGGCCATTGAGCGTGAAGGAGAGCTTGAGGTACTGGAGGTTGTGGCTGTGAACGGTGAAGAGGCGCGTTGGCTGGACGACCAGCCAGTCGAGATTGAGCTGGCAGTCTACGAAGCCGGTGCTGCTGCCTTTGCTTTTGATCGCCGGCGCCGTGGTGAGAGAGTAGCAAACCGGAACGAGGCTCCCGTCCAAGGCTCCATCTTCCATTCCAGTCTTCTCTTTCCTGCTCGGCGCGTCGCGGCTGGCGAAGCCCAAACGCTCCGTGGCGCAAACGCCACCAATCCTCCCGGAGCTTTCTTCGTTGGGTTTCGCTTGTGCTTTATATTGCTTATTGGGGTTTCCCTTTTTTTTTTTGTTTTTTTCCCCCCGTCCCCGGTGTTTATTTCCTGGTGAGTTGAGATGGTAGGGATGCAAGAACGTGCTCGCGTATACGCGTACACGTAAAGCGCACCATCAGCAGCGTCTGCAGTCAGGACAGCGGTGTGCGTCGGGTTGCAGTAGTCATTGGGGGGGACCCCAGGATGGTCCCAGGGTGTTCCCAGGGTGTTCCTAGGCATAGGTGGCGGGCGAGTCACGACTCGCCCCAGACTCGCCCGAGGGCCCTCGAGCCCCCAAACTCACCTTTTGACTCGCCCTGGGGTCCTCGAGCCCCCAAACTCGCGTTTTGACTCGCCCACTCGCCCCAGACTCGCCCTCCGTGGACCATGGTGGCACACGTCGAACGAAGGAGCGCACTCCGCCTCGATTCCGACCTGTTTTGCCGCTGCCACCGTGCTCATGAAGCCGAGGGGCTGCCGATCCTGTATCGGCGCATGAACACAAGTGCAGGAGAAGGGGTAGGGGTGAGAATATCTTGATGTTTTGGCAGAATACTGCCTAGTGTGCTGAAGGTCTGCCCTCACACAATGCACATGTCGGGATCTTCCAGATCGTCATCGTCAGCGTGGTTGTCGTCGTCGTCAGCGACAAAGACAAATCCGTCATCACCATGCATCCGCAGAAACAGTTTTGTGTTGTGCGGATCCATGTGGCGCAGCGTCTCGTCTCCATGGCGTTCGTCACCGAGAAGACGCTGTCGACCCCCGTCATACTCAGCGGTGGCCAGCACCGCCGTTATGTGGGTCGACAGCGCGGGAAACTTCTTTGCTGCCGTTCCCCCCCAACACGTGTTTCTTAGGGGTATTTTTGGCGACGGGGTATTTGCCGAGATTTTGGTGGTTAAACCCCGCACCTGAGAGGGTCGGAGAAGGCACAAACTTTTGACCCTGTATGGTACTGAAGGCGAGTGAAGGGCGAGTGAGGGCGAGTGAGGGCGAGTGACAGGGCGAGTGAAGACGAGTCTGGGGCGAGTCGTGACTCGCCCGCCACCTGTGCCTAGGGTGTTCCCAGGGTATTTGAGGCTCAATGCCCCACAAAACCTCCAAAAAAGAGCGCCGATGTGTCAGATAGCTTTCCTGGTCGAAATATGCCCAGGTTCCGTTCAGGAAGGCTAGGCAATGGAGTTCTTTCTTGGGCGTGGAAATCAGTCGTATTTGAACATCCGGCCAGACGGGCCAGCATGCCCAATTTTCACCACGTTTGTCTTTCTATTGTGCTTCTGGGCGCCCCCTCATCAGATTAGTGGCCGGAAGCCCCCAGGTGACCCCCACAATCCTGTTTCTGGTGTGGAAATCACCCGAGTGTGACGCCAGAGCAGAGACCCGGTCAGTTTCCACCACACGCGGACAGGAGCCTCACTACACTCCAGGATGCGATCCATCACCGGTCCAGCCTTCCCTATCCAGGATGGGTCCACACGCCATCTCTTCGCTGCGAGGTCGACTTCCAATCCCAGCAGCATCGCCCGGGTAGAAGGCTTGGACCAGCTCCCGATGGTCAAGCCGTACTTCGAAGTCAAAGCCTTGAAGCAAGCTGAGGCCTCTATAACTTCGGCCTCAGTGTCCGCCACAAATATCACGTTATCGATCCACGCGAGATCCTCAACGTCCACACCCTGAGCGGCGGCAACCGCAAGCTCCAGCGAGACCGTCTGGGCCGTGGCCCGGTTGATTGACTCGCAGCTGAGGATGAACCGAAGCTGACCGGGGGCTCGTTTATCCACCGTAAACGCGCCGTGAAATCAGCGGGAAGAAGCGCACGTCGAAGCTATTTCACCTTCATAGGATGCCTTCGTTACGCGTTTTCCACTGCTGGCGTCCAACCAACCGTTGGCGTAATCGTAACCCTGAAGGATCTTGTCCAGGTGGCGCAGTCACAATGGAGGCTTGGCGGGGCGGTCGTTCAGTCGGTTTTCTGCAGCGCAACTGTACCCGGGACTGTCCGCTGGACCGGCTGCCAAAGGTGATGCGGCGTGTACAGCCGCGTCGTCCTGGGGTTGAGGTGACGACCTACGCACATCGCTGCTTGCTCTGTTTCCACAAAATCCACCCAAGTCAGCGCGGCATGTCTGATCTTGTGTGAAGGAACCCCCAGCTCCTCTTGAAGGAAACTGTTGTAAGCCTGTCTTGACAGGTTGGGGAACACGAACGCCTTGGGGCCGCTGGCAGGGCGTTGGATGGTGATCCATTCCCAAAAAGGCGTCAGAAAAGCCCCGCTTCGTGGCAGTAAGAGACCCTGTCCTCGGGACGTCGGGTCGGTCTTCCCGCCGACAAACAGGATCATGACCTGTTGCTTGTCCACCGACCACATGTGGTCCAACCGGACCCGTTGCAGGTCCACGAACCGGCACGCCGTCGACCACTGGAACCGGAGGGCCATGGTATGCAAGCCGGGGCCTCGTGAGACCACCTGTAGGACCTCCTCTTTGGATGGGGTCCGCCCGGCATCGCGGGTACGTCGGTCCTCGAACTGATCCATGATCAGCCTGACCGCGCGCCCGAGACATCCGGAAGTAGGTCACGTACTGGAGAGCCGATTCGGCCTTGATCTCGCCAGCCTTCACCTTCCGATTCACCCACAACAGGAAGGCTTCCTCGTCGGATAACGTGGGGCGAAAGCGTCGGGCCTCCTCCGCGTATCTCTGAGCGCGGCTCACCACTGACAGCATGGCAGGGTGCTCTTGTAGCACTTCTGCACGGCGAGGAGGAGTGCCTCCTGATCCCTTCGGAACCGATCTTGATCGGGACACCAGAAGTTTTGTTTCCGAGGTAGTGACCTCTTTACCACCTCTGCCCACAAGCCCGCGGTAGGCAGGCCCGCGGGACTCGCCGACCCTCACCTTCGAGGCCTCTTCAGGGAGGGCTCCTTCTTCTCCTTGTTGTCTGCCTTTTTTGCCAGCTCGGCCATGGCCTTCTGGGCTTGCATCAAGGCCGCCTTCGTGGAGTCGGCATAGTCCATGGACCCGAAGCGAGTCTCCCAGGAAACCTGGAACTCAGTGCCGTTCGAGTGGAGGCATTTAAGGCGAAGGGCTTCGAGGCGGACCATGATCTGGTACAAACCCTGGAGGACAGGCGGGGAGCTGTGTGCCAGGGGCATCGGAGCCGTGAACGTGGAGATATGCATCCTCCGCTTATGATCCAGGGAGCTTCCCGCATCGTGGGGGTGCTCTGGCACCAGGTGGTACGTGTACCGTGCCTTAACCTCCGACAGAACCATCTGTCGCCCCTGTGCGCTCGCCAGTCCTTCCAGCCAAGTAGTGACTCGACGAGGATCCACCGCTTCGGTAGTGACCGGTGCGGCTGGCGCTGGAGCGAGCTGAGCCTGCAAGGCAGACTGTGCAAACAATGCAAGAAAGGCAGTCTTGACTGGCCCCTCTTCGAGAGCAGCGAGCAGGGAGCATGGGTCCAAGCTCGGGGGGACAGTCGGATCGTGATCACGGATCCCCCTCGCGTTCTGTTCTTCTTTTAGGCTGCTGCCGGCCTGGTGTAGTGACACCAGGCACTGGGGACAGACCCAGCCGTCCTCGGACAAGTGTTCGAGGAACAGTGGCGCGACCTCCTTCCCCGTTTGGAACCCCGTTTGCCGCACCGGGCGCAGAAGGCACCCGAGGTGTGGGTCTTGCCACAGTCTACGCAGCAGTCCACGTCCTCGTCGGCGGCCTCCCAACCGTCGGGGGCAAGGACGACCTCGATGGGAGACCAGTCGACAGCCTTCAGGTCAATCGCCATCTGCACGAGCAATATATTTTTTGTTTGGGCGATTTAACCTACATGTGTTCTGGTTAAACCGCTGCCAACGTTCTTTTTAGCTGTAATAAATACTGTCTCCAGGGAAGCAGAATTGGTTGTCGCAAACATAATAAAAAGCACAAAAGTTCCCACGTAAAATGGCTTGAGTCGCATACCCTTAGGGGGGTCTCGTAGTTGGATCTGGAATAAGGAGGGGAAGACTTCGTCAATTTTGCTTCTGGGGACAAATGTCCTATCTGCACCGTGTTATCTGCATTGTGTCCTATCTGCACCGTGTCCTATCTGCACCGTGTTATCTGCACTGTGTCCTATCTGCACCGTGTCCTATCTGCACTGTGTCCTATCTGCATTGTGTCCTATCTGCACCGTGTTATCTGCACTGTGTCCTATCTGCACTGTGTCCTATCTGCATTGTGTCCTATCTGCACTGTGTTCTATCTGCACCGCGTCCTATCTGCACTGTGTCCTATCTGCACTGTGTCCTATCTGCACTGTGCCTTATCTGCACTGTGTCCTATCTGCATTGTGTCCTATCTGCACTGTGTCCTATCTGCACTGTGTCCTATCTGCATTGTGTCCTATCTGCACCGTGTTATCTGCACTGTGTCCTATCTGCATTGTGTCCTATCTGCACCGTGTTATCTGCACTGTGTCCTATCTGCATTGTGTCCTATCTGCACTGTGTTCTATCTGCACCGCGTCCTATCTGCACTGTGTCCTATCTGCATTGTGTCCTACCTGCACTGTGTCCTATCTGTACTGTGCCTTATCTGCACTGTGTCCTATCTGCACTGTGTCCTATCTGCATTGTGTCCTATCTGCACCGTGTCCTATCTGCACCGTGTTATCTGCACTGTGTCCTATCTGCACCGTGTTATCTGCACTGTGTCCTATCTGCACTGTGTTCTATCTGCACCGCGTCCTATCTGCACTGTGTCCTATCTGCACTGTGCCTTATCTGCACTGTGTCCTATCTGCACCGTGTTATCTGCACTGTGTCCTATCTGCACTGTGTCCTATCTGCATTGTGTCCTATCTGCACCGTGTCCTATCTGCACCGTGTTATCTGCACTGTGTCCTATCTGCACTGTGTCCTATCTGCATTGTGTCCTATCTGCACCGTGTTATCTGCACTGTGTCCTATCTGCATTGTGTCCTATCTGCACTGTGTCCTATCTGCACTGTGTCCTATCTGCATTGTGTCCTATCTGCACTGTGTCCTATCTGTACTGTGCCTTATCTGCACCGTGTCCTATCTGCACCGTGTTATCTGCACTGTGTCCTATCTGCACTGTGTCCTATCTGCATTGTGTCCTATCTGCACCGTGTTATCTGCACTGTGTCCTATCTGCACTGTGTCCTATCTGCATTGTGTCCTATCTGCACCGTGTTATCTGCACTGTGTCCTATCTGCATTGTGTCCTATCTGCACTGTGTTCTATCTGCACCGCGTCCTATCTGCACTGTGTCCTATCTGCATTGTGTCCTATCTGCACCGTGTTATCTGCACTGTGTCCTATCTGCACTGTGTCCTATCTGCACCGTGTTATCTGCACTGTGTCCTATCTGCACTGTGTCCTATCTGCATTGTGTCCTATCTGCACTGTGTCCTATCTGCACTGTGTCCTATGTGCACTGTGTCCTATCTGCACCGTGTCCTATCTGCACTGTGCCTTATCTGCACTGTGTCCTATCTGCACCGTGTTATCTGCACTGTGTCCTATCTGCACTGTGTCCTCTGCATTGTGTCCTATCTGCACCGTGTCCTATCTGCACCGTGTTATCTGCACTGTGTCCTATCTGCACTGTGTCCTATCTGCACTGTGTCCTATCTGCACTGTGTCCTATCTGCACTGTGTCCTATCTGCACTGTGTCCTATCTGCACTGTGTCCTATCTGCACTGTGCCTATCTGCACCGTGTCCTATCTGCACCGTGTTATCTGCACTGTGTCCTATCTGCACTGTGTCCTATCTGCATTGTGTCCTATCTGCACCGTGTTATCTGCACTGTGTCCTATCTGCACTGTGTCCTATCTGCATTGTGTCCTATCTGCACCGTGTTATCTGCACTGTGTCCTATCTGCATTGTGTCCTATCTGCACTGTGTTCTATCTGCACCGCGTCCTATCTGCACTGTGTCCTATCTGCATTGTGTCCTATCTGCACCGTGTTATCTGCACTGTGTCCTATCTGCACTGTGTCCTATCTGCATTGTGTCCTATCTGCACTGTGTCCTATCTGCACTGTGTCCTATGTGCACTGTGTCCTATCTGCACTGTGTCCTATCTGCACTGTGTCCTATCTGCACCGTGTCCTATCTGCACTGTGCCTTATCTGCACTGTGTCCTATCTGCACCGTGTTATCTGCACTGTGTCCTATCTGCACTGTGTCCTCTGCATTGTGTCCTATCTGCACCGTGTCCTATCTGCACCGTGTTATCTGCACTGTGTCCTATCTGCACTGTGTCCTATCTGCATTGTGTCCTATCTGCACTGTGTCCTATCTGCACTGTGTCCTATCTGCACTGTGCCTTATCTGCACCGTATTCCAGTCCTTGAAGCCACGGACGCATCAGCCGGAGCCTGTGGGTCTGCAGACAAGAGCTCGCCAGCCAGATCCACCAAATGCTGCGAGAGCGGAGGCATTGAGTGCTGTAAAGTGCAGATGCCACGAACGCAGTCAAGCACTGTTAACGGGTTAGTGTTCCTTTATGATGGTCGTCCGTTGGGAGAGTTCAACGATTATGAGGATGACGCCAAACTGGTCAATTCCGGGTCGTAGCTCGTCGCAGCCAGGACCACCCGCGCTGCGAGAGCGGCATTGAGTGCTGCAAAGTGCAGGTGCCATGAGCAGGCACAGGCACTGGGATCGGTTGAGTACATGAACCACCCCCTCTCAAGAACTCAACAAAACCGGTAATAACGCGGCCGGAAATCGAACTTTTCACTGAAAAGTTCACTTTTTGCTTCAGATTGTGCATGCGCGTGCCGTGTGAAAGAGCCCTCGTTCCGCAGGTAGAGGAAGAGAAGAAGTGCGTGAATTTGGTTGTTCTTTTACTTATGACAACATGCCTGTGTTGAGGTGTCATGCAGATTGTGCATGCGCGTGCCGTGTGAAAGAGCCCTCGTTCCGCAGGTAGAGGAAGAGAAGAAGTGCGTGAATTTGGTTGTTCTTTTACTTATGACAACATGCCTGTGTTGAGGTGTCATGTAGATGAAGATCTAAAACTGCCCACGTTTAATCGTGTTAAGACCCATCGACGACCGTGCACGTCGCCTGGAAAGGCGATCGCTGCGCGGGATTGTGCGGATTCAAATGAAGCTAGCTGTCCAATCAAGCTGGTGCCGGTGGCCCACTCGCTCACGCCTCTCTTGTGTCTGGAAACTCCCTCTGGCACGTATCACGGGTCCCTCTTTCCACAGCTATGTGCAAAAGATATGTTCTCCGGAGCGTCGTCGAGAGTCGCCTCATCTCGCAGCACGCTCGGCTCTCTCTTCTCTGTACGTTGGAAAAGGTCCATCCCCCACGCCTACTACTATTCAGATACTCGACAGACCAGTCAGCTGAAGATGGTTGAAGTATTGTTTACCCGGGCATCGACTTTTTTCCGGGGTTTGTGTCTAACAAATGCAATTTGTCAAGAATTAACACAGATCGATGGCAGCGTACTATCCTCACTCCCGCTAGATGAACAAAACAGGTTTGAAGGAAGTGCGCACAAACAAATCCTGGTCATGTCAAGTTGGTATCGACTCCTCGAGGGGGGAGCGGGATTTCCGATGCTCAAGGGCGAGAATAGAGAGATACACCACATATCTTTTCATTCCCGCCCTTGAAAGCTGTTTTCGACACACCTATCCCAACTTTCCGGCATATTTAAGAAATGGGCTATTTAACGACCCCTGTGAAGGTCGCTGGTCGGTAAGGGGCTAAGAGTACACAGTGGTGCCCCCTGAGGGGGTAATCTCAGGGCCGCCCACGTGACGAAACCGCTGAGCAGCTGTGGCTGTACCCCAACGTTGCACGGTGAGAGAGCAAACGTGGTCACTTCGAAAACAGGCCACCTGCACGCCTGTGATTACTATATGCACTGGCAGCCGTGTTTGCACATACACTGCATGCACTGCACATGCGCTGTCCACCACATGCTGACCATGGGATTAATGACATCACGGACGGGCATATTTATATGTATGTAGTCGCATGGTGAGACATGTAAGCAAATGTGGTCACTTCAGAAGCAGGCCACCTGCATCTTGTACACGGAGCCTGCGATAGGTATGGAAGGCGCGGTAATCGACTCGGAGGACTTCGAGAAGTACTCCCAGCGGTACTTCTTGTCCTGTGCGATGCGGCCGAAGTACTGCGCCCCCGACGGCGACCCCGGCTCGAAGACGAGGCACTGCCGGTGCACCCTGTTGGGGTATACCCACAGCTGCTGCGAGGCGTTCACGGGCTCTTCGAGGGACACGCGGTACAGGCCGTTGGGGTCGAAAGGCTCCGGGTTGCCGCGCACGGCGACGTCGGCCCAAAATGTGGCCGCGACGCTCCGTTCCAAGGCCGACACTCGCTCGCGCGTGTCGCCGACGGTTTCGAGCGCGGCGCCGGCCGCGCCGGCGGCGGCTTCGAGCGCGCCGATTTTGGCCGCCTGCGTCGCGACGGTCAACTGCAGGCACTCGCCCTCCTGCTCCAAGTGCTCGACGCGGCTGCGCAGCCCCGTGACCTCACTGCACAGCCGAGCCAGCGCCTGCTCCAACAACTCACTCGACCCGTTCGCCAGGCCCCGCACGTCGCTGCACACATCTTGCATTCAACCTGGCGCAGTGGGACAACGGTACCACCCGCCCAGTGGATTTCCTTTGTGTGGGTGTGTAAGTGTTCCCTTTCGTTTGCATTGTTGAAGGTCTGCAAAGTAAAGGCGAGTTAAAACAGCGCATGTACCTATATTCTGACACCGGAAAGTAGGTGTGAGATCAGACAAAAGTTTGTGCGCTAGCTCCGTTTAACCGCGAACCTAAACAAGGCCGGCCTCCGATTCTCTTTCACTTAAAAGAGAGTGGGTGTGTGTGAATTAAGAATTAGAGTAGAGCATCTTTTCGGTGTTGGAAAGTAGGAGTGCGATATCCGACAAAGTCTTGTGCGCTAGGTCCGTTTAACCACGAATATATTGAGGCCGACAGTCGCTCACGCGTGTCGCTCACAGTTTTGCCGCCGGCGGCTTCGAGGGCGCCGATTTTGGCCGCCTGCGTCGCGACAGTCAGCTGCAGGCACTCGCCCTCCTGCTCCAAGTGCTCGACGCGGCTGCGCAGCCCCGTGACCTCACTGCACAGCCGAGCCAGCGCCTGCTCCAACAACTCACTCGACCCGTTCACCAGGCCCGGCACGTCGCTGTACACATCTTGCGTTCAACCTGGCACACAGGGGCAACCAAGCTCCACGATACGTCCCCTGCAAGGGAAGGCGGGGTGCGAGTTAGAACAGAGCATCCGCCTAAGCTTTGCACCGGAAACTAGGTGCGATATCAAGCAAAATCTTGTGGGTTAGCTCCGTTTCACCGTGAACCTAAACAAGGCTTACTTCAGATTCTCTCACGGACAACCAAAGCTGCACGGTACCTTCAGCCCGGGTATGTATGTGTTTTCATTTGCATTGTTGGCGGTTTGCAAGGTATGGCGCGATGCGAGTTAGAACAAAGCATCTACCTACTTTGACACCGGGAAGTAGGTGCGAGAGATCAGGAAGAATCTGGTGCGCTGGCTCCGTTTAATCGTGAATCGAAACAAGTGCAGTTGTCGGGTGCCCGTGTTGGCGCCAGTGTGCTGGGGGCTACAGAAGGCTCGGGTCGGGGCCTTTGTTTCCGGCACGGGTACGTCACTGGGCTCCATTCAGAAGGAGACCCACTTGATTTATCGATTCGTAGACGAGCACTGGAGCTCCAGGTGAAGGGGTCGAGGGTGAATTTCCCTCGCCAGCAGGGTTTCTTATTACCGGCATTGCAAGTCTTCTTGTTTTGCAAACGTGTTCTTCGCTAACACCATCGTGTGTTGTTTACTCACTCAGGGCTTTGACCTGTTGTTTTTGTGTGATTTGTCGTGTAGGGATAGACCCGCATGACCTCGTCCGTTCAACACGTGGTTCGGTAGTTACAGCACTTGGGAATACGTCGTTTAATTCTGCTTCCGTGCGGTTGCCTTCGGAGCCGTAGGCGCCGCTCCGGTGTGCGAATTAAACTCATGCTTAATGCGCTGTTCTACCAAACGGACCTCAGCGACGTTCCTTGGCCGGACCGATGCCGGCGTGTGGGCACGGCACGGGCGAATGTGGCCGCCATATGGCGGCTGCGGTTGCGGGCCGGGCCGGCGCGACCGCGAGCAGACAGGCTGCGTGCGCGACCACCGTTCGCTGGCTTGCGCTGCCGTGGGCCCGATCGCGCCATTCACGCGGTACCATGGGATTGTCCCTTCGCCGGACAGCTCTAGCAATCCAGGGAATACAGACCTACGCCCTCGGCATCTGGACGCGCAGCTGTGAGCAGCTGCAGCCGGCACACGGCTAGATCGCCGCGCCTCTTAACGTGTACACGTGCAAACGTATCCGGCCGTAGAACCTGACCGATTGAACACAGTGCGGGTCGCGGAGAACTTCCTCATCGCGCCTTCGAACCATTTTACGCCCCCAGTCGCTCATGGTGACGACTTGGTCCGGATCCGTACTGGCCCTCGGGAGAGTGCGGCAGCCGCACTATGGGTGCCGTACGCGTTGCCATTTCGCCCGGCCGGGACCTGCTGGTTGAGGTCCTGCCCCTCGTGGCCGGTACCGCAGAGGACGAAGAGCACGTGGTAACAGGCATAGCAGCTCTCACGTCATTTCCTTCTGCGGGAGAAGACCTCTACCAGACAATAACTGACCCTGCCTGGGGCGCCACCCGAAGCACTCGATAGCAAGAGGGGGGAGGGGTCCGAGAGCAATGTCGTCGATGCAGTTCCCTTTCCCCCTAGGCGGCCGCCCCGACCTCGTGGGCTTCCCGGGAGGTAGCCTCTAGACCCTCTCTGGAGGCGGTGCTCTCCCATCGGAAACTCGCCCCTCCGAGCTGCCCGATGACCCAAGTCATCTTCCTCGTCCTTCCATTTTCTGGGGGTGGGTGGGTGGGAAAATCGAAGGATACTGTTTGGTACGCTTCGCTCCTGACGACGCTTGCACGAAATTAGCTGACATTAAACTTCCATTTAATTCTCCTTCCGTGCGGTTGCCTTCGGAGCCGTAGGCGCCGCTCCGGTGTGCGAATTAAACTCATGTTTAATGCGCTGTTCTACCAGACGGACCTCAGCTACGTTCCTTGGCCGGACCGCTGACGCTACGGGATCCTCGGTTGTGCCCCTTAGCTGGATTGCTAGCTCGATGGGATGAGCTGGCCGGCGTGTGGGCACGGCACGGGCGAATGTGGCCGCCATATGGCGGCTGCGGTTGCGGGCCGGGCCGGCGCGACCGCGAGCAGACAGGCTGCGTGCGCGACCACCGTTAGCTGGCTTGCGCTGCCGTGGGCCCGATCGCGCCATTCACGCGGTACCATGGGATTGTCCCAATGGCTCCTATCCCAATGGTCCTTTGCCAGCAGAGAAGAGCTGTCGGGGGGATGCGGACTGGAACGGTCTCCCCTCTTTTATTGCTGAGGTCACAAGCGCGGAAGCGCAGCTGGTAAAACATTTTCACAGTTCTCCTTCAGCCAGCTTGCGAGCTCCTCTTCCACCACACCTTGCTCGAGGACACGCCTCCGCGAACCGCCGCGAACTTCAGTACACCTTCCCGAACCAACACCAGAAGAGTTTGGGATGAGGCGGGGTTGCAAGTAGACAGTCACTCGGCGTTACTAAGAGACCAAACCCAGCAGGATCAAAGAATGTCAGCTCACCTTCCTCATTCTTTCGGAATGGGACAGCAATCCCGTCAAGCAGGAGAGACCCACCCCAAGACCCGAACAAGGGATAGGCAGACCCCTTCCAGGACTATCCATTCCAGGACCACACCCCCTCTCCGGGCTGGACGAAAGTACTTTGTATATTGCACGTGCGGACACATACCAGGTGCGCGCGCCGACGAAGGGGTCTGCTACCCTGAGCCACCGGGCTGGCGATCGTCGCATCTTCCGGCGATGCAGATTATCGCCACAGATTCTTTGCATTCTAACCCAGACGATCTCTTCCCCTCACAGCCGCACACGGGCGCGAAAGAGTAGTAGTAGTAGTCGTAGTAGTATGTGTCATCCTACTCCGGGAACAAGTCAGGGAGAAGAACGGAGCAATCAACAAACGAGTGACTTAAGGCGGCCGCTTGAGCGGCGCCAATCTGAGCGCACACAGCAGCAGTGACGCGTCGGCAGTATTTGCACTTCAGGATGGGGCTGCCGTCATGAACATCGACGGCTAGCCAGTTTCGGCAGAGGGTGCAGTGGTCGGAGCAAGCTTGAACGTGGCCGTGGCATGTCGGTGCCGCACAAATGAGTTGGTTGATGTAGTTCAGCGCATTAACCTTGCGCATGCGCCACGCAGCCTGCGAGATCACGCGCTTCCAGGGTCGACCGCATCCGGTCCCACGTGCCTTCGTACGTTTCCGCGTCTTCCGCGGCGGCGCGAAAGAAAACAAAACAAATGCTACTGCGGCGGAGCTCTGTCGGCCGTTCGCTTGAGGGTAGCCACTCGAGGCAGAACACAGTAAATGGTGTCAAGCAGTGTCCCTCTTCCAAAGCAGCCGGCGCCGAAGCGGATCGCAGTCAAAGAGTTTTTAGAGAGTGTCAAGCAGCGTACCTCTTCCAAAGCAGTCACGCCGAAGCGCGCTCACAGTCAATGGGTATGTAGAGAGTACCAAGCAGTGTTCCTCTCCCAAAGCAGTCACGCCGAAGCGCGCTCACAGTCAATGGGTATGTAGAGAGTACCAAGCAGTGTCCCTCTCCCAAAGCAGTCACGCCGAAGCGCGCTCACAGTCAATGGGCATGTAGAGAAAGCCAAGCAGTGTCCCTCTCCCAAAGCAGTCACGCCGAAGCGCGCTCACAGTCAATGGGTATGTAGAGAATGCCGAGCAGTGTCCCTCTTCCAAAGCAGTCACGCCGAAGCGCGCTCACGGTCAATGGGTATGTAGAGAATGCCAAGCAGTGTCCCCGGGTCAATGGGTATCCCAAGGCAGTCACGCCGAAGCGCGCTCACAGTCAATGGGTATTCAGTCAGAGTCACAGAAACCACGCCGGCCTCAAGAGATGCAGCCGAGAACACCCGCTGCACCCGGTACTCTGCTCCCGGTCGAAGTCAGTTCCGGGAAGCGACAGTCGCGAGACACCAAAACAAAATCGAAGGATACTGTTTTGTACGCTTCGCTCCTGAGGACGCTTGCACGAAATTAGCTGACATTAAACTTCCAGTTCTTTGTCCAGCAGCTTTTGTCGAGCATTTCCTTCCAAGCTGGGCTTGTGTAAAAAAATGCTATGCCGGCGGGCGGTGCACTTATATATATAGCAGGAGGGCGACTGCATGCAGCTGACGGTCGCTGCCCAGACAGACGCAATTCGCGCCGAATCGAAGCCTCCGCCGCCGCAGCCCCACGCTCGAAGCCGTCGGCGACACGCGCACGCTGAAAGAAGAGGCATCGAACGGAAAAGGATGGCGAAAGAAAAAAGCGCGCAGCGGGCACCGAGAAATCTACTGGGGGGGATGGGGGGGATTAGGGGGGGGTGCAAATTCTGTTTTCTTCGCCACCTAGGCTTTTCCTGGCGTTTTAGTGCATTTTAGGTTAATCTTTGAAACCCAACCCCCTTTTTTCAGCAGATGAGGACTTTGTGGGGGGTCTGCAGTGCATATTAGTGCCTTCCTGTGCCTTCTTGAGGCACAGGAATATAGGCATTTTTGGCACTTTTGAGGTTCGGTAGGGGAACCCCGCAAGACCGCTCCGTACGTCACAAGTTGCCCTGTGCAGCACGTGCGGTCCTGATCTTGTCGAAAACGTCCCAATTTGAATTGGGGGGGGGGGGGGGGGGGGAATTTAGTGTTTAGTGTTTGGGCAAAATCCTGCCAGCATCAAGTCTTCTTCGGAAGAGTGCAGACGTTTGGCACCTTCTTTTTTCGACAGTATAGCTACTACTGCAGGGAATAGTTGACTAGACCTCTTGAGTTTGTGCTAACCACGATGTGGGGAGTCGGGAGAACCTACAACGCCAAAGCAGGACCGCGACCCCCCCCCCCCCCCCCGTTCCTGAGAAAAAGCGAGGAATAAAAACATCTTCTTTTTTCCATGTGTCTCGTGTCTACCGTCAAGAGCTGCGACTCAGCTATTCCCACTTTTCTTCCTTTCGCAACGAGGGAATGCAGAGTTTTGGTGCCTTGCCGAGGGGGGGGAAATCTTAGTTTAATGCTCAGACAGAACACTGCCTTTTATGCATGCTTCATGCTAGCATCAAAGGGAAGCTACCACCGTGCTACGGTCCTTTAAGCTAAAGACACACACGGCGGAGCATCATCAGCGCGGAACCTAGTGTCTGCCAGGACAGCGGTGTGAGTCTGGCGCTCAACTTTATGCATGATTCACCATCCAAAACGGTTAGGGTTGAGCAGCGTGGACACAGGCCTGTTTAATGCGAGAGCACGAGTCTTCTGACGCAGATCAAAGAAAAGAAACAGAGAGAGAGAGAGAGTGAGAGAGAAAAAGGAGGGAAAAGCCTCTTTAAGCTAGGAATGAAACCATGAGGGGCTGGAACTCTCTGATTTTTCTTCCCATGCTCCACGGGGTGGAGAAAATGTTTCTTGGGTTTGAAGAGCGCGTGGGGGGGGAGAATCTTAGTTTAGTGTTTAGGAAGAATCTTGCCGCTCACGTGTGTTTGATGCTAGTAGCCAGTCTTCTTCGCGGGAATGCAGAGTTTTGGGGGTCAATTTTCACACACTGGTCGGTGGTACTGCAGCCACAGGTCTTCGGGTCAAGTGGCTTCCAATTTCTCAAGCCAAAGCGCCAAGGTTGGACGGGGGTTGTAGCGCTGCGTGCTAACTTCGACTCGAGCTTTGCATTCTGCTGCTGGCCGCTTACGCACTGAGATTCGCGGCTCTCGTTTCTCACGGACTTTCGGCGGTGGAGTGACCCCGCAGGGTGTCCAAAGCGGGTCATTTCCCGTTATAGTACACACTTTCCTAGAGTTACCCATTATAGTACATACCTCTTAGAGTTACCCAAGATAGTACATGTTTCCTTAGAGTTACCCAAGATAGTACATGTTTCCTTAGAGTTGCCCATTATAGTACATGTTTCCTTAGAGTTGCCATTATAGTACAAACACTTGAAACCCCCTGGAAGAACCCCAGAAATGCAAAAAAATGCACAGGAACCGTAGTTTTTGCTTTTTCTTCGTTTTTTAGAGACCCCCCTTCCCCCAGCCGTGGCCCAGGCACGGGTGCTGCTGGTTGGGTGAAGTACCAAAACAGGACGGTTTCCTGACTCGGACCTGAGTTGTGCCCAAAACTTGGGTCCCAAACTTGGGTCCCAAACTTGGGTCCCAAACTTGGGTCCCAAACTTGGGTCCCAAACTTGGGTCCCAAACTTGGGTCCCAAACTTGGGTCCCAAACTTGGGTCCCCAACTTGGGTCCGGCAGCAAACCTTGCCATTTTGGTCCTTGATTCGATGAGAGTCTGGATTTGCTAACCGAACCTGGTTCTGCAGAAACTTGGACACAACTTGGACTCAAAACTTGGACCCGCACTCAAGTTGGAACAAAGTACTCTTTTGGGCACAAACAGGAAAAGGTGCTGTTTTGGGCACAAACTCGGGAAACGTACTGTTTTGGACCTTATCCCAGCCTCGTTTTGCCCGGGCTTCGTTCCAGAGCAAAACGTACTATAATGGACAACTCTAAGGAAAAATCTGCTATCTTGATCAACTCTAAGGAAAAATGTACTATCTTGATCAACTCTAAGAAAAACCGTACTATCTTGGGATGTACTATAATGGGCAACTCTAAGGAAACATGTACTATCTTGATCAACTCTAAGAGGTATGTACTATAATGTAACTCTAAGGAAACATGTACTATCTTGATCAACTCTAAGAAAAACCGTACTATCTTGGGTATTGACTCGTCCAAAGCACCCTTGGGGTATCACCCCACCGTAAGCTGCTAGTCGGATTTCTTCATTCCTTTCCTCTCGTTGGACGAAACCCGCTCCTGCAGTGCACAGCAGCAATGCCTGACTGCAATGTCCAACTGCAAAATGCCCAACACTGAGAAGAACCGACAGAGATTCTCTCCTGCTCTGCGCCACGTGGCCCGCCTCCTCTCTTTCGCTCTGCAACATGACTCCGTTTAATACTCGCTTCGGTTTGTGGTTCGTGGGACAGCAACACGGGAAAAGACGAAAAGACAGAGGGGGGGGTGGGGAGCAATTCAGAACGCCCTTCTTCTTCTTGGCGGGTTGGGGTTGTTTCGTCGGGTACGTAGTTCGACAGTCGGGTGGCCTTTGCGGCTGGTGTTTTAGAGTTAAAGTTCGCTTGAGGATTTCGGGATTTCAAGGTCTCCGGGTGACTTGTGATAAATGGGTTCTTGCAGTTTACTGAGGGAATAGGAGCAAGGCGCATGGCTAGATGAGCACGACCAGCTCGAATCGACACCAGAAGGATTCGGGGGTGGGGCTGGCTGCTACGACTAGTAATATCCCGGTAAAAGGTATCACTCCTGAACTAGCCCGAACCAACAGGATCAAAGAATGTCAGTCACACCTTCCGGATTATTTTTCGCGAGGAAGGGCTATGTGGGTGTGGGCTGCTTCTTTGGTGCACGCTTTCATTCTGAGTAATGGCTGGCCATGTCCGAGACTGTTCGTGACCGCACATGTTTTCTGCGACGGTACTGCGCACATTCTTCCTTCTTTTGTTTGCCAGCAAAGGTCCGGACAGGTGTGACCGACGCCACGGACACTTTCACAATGAATGTGGCCTTGATCCCGCGAGGTCTTCTCTTTCTGCAGTTTTTAACTGCCGCAGACAGACCACCGTGACCAGGCGGCAAACAAAACAAAGGGGGAAGGCTTCTGCCAAAGAACTGGCGTCCCAAAAATCCAGCGAGCTCTACAAGCCATTGTTGGGGGGGTGTTAAGATGCTTGGTTGTCACTGTCTGCGTGCGAGAGAGATTGCTGTAGAACAGGACTCGTGGGGCGACGGGCGGCTCCTTCGTCAAGAGAGCACAAAGGCCCGGGGCTGGAGCAGCGGCATGCAACCCACGGCTTTTGCTTGAGTACCCCTTTTACCGGCTTTTGCAGCATGTTCTCCTGTTCTGTAGGACACAGCAGAAACGTCTTCGCTTTACAGCATGACCAACGTCGTGTAACCTGGCTTCTGGGCGGCGGCCGTCGTGGGGACCCTCTCTGCCGCTCCGGCTACCGCACGCACGACGGCCTGACACCCCTCGCTTCACTGCCATTCTCCGGGCGCTCGTCACCAGCCGTTGCAACCACGGCAGGCAACGTTGCTGTCCGGGCACCCCTTTCGACTCGAGGGGGTTTGCAGTAGCCCGGGTAAACGTGGACCGTCAAGCCGGAAACCTGTCGCGCGGTTGCTTGATTCTTACACGAAAGCCGTCTGTTATGCAGATTCGCAGCAGCAAATTACAGGTCGGACGTATGTGTTGCAGGTTTGCGCCAGCAAATTGCAGATCGGATGGCATGCCTCCGTGCCAGGCTCCTTTTTCCAGGAGCGGCAGGATTGTGGGGGAGTCTCACCCCAGCTTGGGCCTCCACGAGATGTTGCCTGTGCCCTGGAACTGGTTCTTGAGGCCCTTCGGGTCCGCCCACTGCGCGTTGCCGTAGCTGATGTCCTCATCGGCGACGAGCTTCTTGTTCTCTTCCTGCTTCCGGTGCCAGTAGGTCATCATGTCCTGCTGCGTCTTGGCGTCGATGGGCGGTTCCTTCGTGGGCGCGTGGCTGCCGACTTTGGTGATCTTGCACACCAGCTTCGTTTTGTCGTTTTTCCCAGAGTACTTCGACAGCAGGTCTTCCGCGTGCAGCTGCTTCGAAGCCCACCAAAGCTGTGTTGCGCCCTCAGGCAGCATGTCCTCCGTCCGGGCGCCGTCATCGAGAAGTGATAGAAGGGACCGAACGTGGTCGAGATCTTCGCACTCTTCGCTCTCCAGCTGCGCGCAGAGGTTTTCTACGGGGGTTCTGCCGCCCCTGGAGTCGGAGCAAGCGGCCGGGTACGCGATGATGGCGCAGCCCTTCAGCGCGTCTGCAGCCGCCAGATACTCTGCGAGGGTGACCTTCCGCCTGTTGGCGACGTGGTCCAGGCTGAGCAGGTCCGTCGCAGCGGCAATCGGGCCTTCGAAGGTCTTCTTCAAGCCGTCGTCGGCGAGGTTCTTTTGCAAGAACTTCGCGGCGGCGATCATGAAGCGGAGCCGGACGCGGGTGTTCTGCAGCGTCGTGAGCTGCAAGGTCAGCTCCCCGCACTTGACGTCGCCTGTCGTGTCCACGAGGCACTGCTCCTTGTACATGTTCTCCCCGTCGCCTTTCAGGTGGATCACGACCATTGTTTCTAGCGTTTGGATTAGCGTGTGTATATGCTTTCCTTGTTGCAGGTATGGTGGATGACGGGATACACAAAAACACAGAAAAGAGAGAGAGAGAGAGAGAGAGAGATACGAGTCAAAGTGCAAAGACGTCGGTTAAGACGAGCTCAAACAAAATTTTATTTCCACCCCTGCGGAGGCCCGTGCCTTCACGCGGAAGGAAGCAGGAGGCAGAATTATATCGGTCTGTGTTGAGCACAGTCAAACTTCTTCAGGTCCACGGACATTTTAGTAACTCCTGAATATGTTTCGGCACGAGCGCCCAACTTTTTTTGTTTGTGCGATTTGACCTGTACGCGTTCAGGTTAAACCGCTGCCAACGTTCCTTTTTTTAGCTGCAACAAGTATGCTCACTCAGGAGGTGGTTACTGGTTATCGCAAAAAAGCGAGGCAGACACTGACCCTGGCGTTATCCTCATCGACCTCTGCTTTCTACCTCGGGCTGATCGCAGCTGCAGCCTCGTGCGCCGGGCGCTTGTCGACTCGCAGAGGTCACCTTTCCTGGCGAGAGTGAGGAAGTAATGCACCTCCAGCGAGGAAGTTAGCTTTGACGCTTCGGAACGATGCTTCCACTCCCTCAAACGTGCTAAACCTGTCTTCCACGTCCTCATAGCCTCACATATGCATATGTATGCATATTTCGAGACTGGAATGAACATGCAATGTGAATAGCCTCTTTTCGAACCAACCCCACTTTTAAAGTTGTGAAAGATTCAGAAAGTGTATAGTTTTTTGGAGACTAGATAATTGTCCCCCCGGCAAAAATGCATAGGGGTGGCAGAGTGTTGGCCTTCAGGCCGGTAGGCCCAGGTTCGAACCCTGCCGAAGACACTTTTTCGGCACCACACGCCGAACTCAGCATCACCAGAACCCGAACTTTGCTTCGCCCGAACTTAGCTTCACCCGAAAGCGTTGCTGTTTCCCGAACATTAATTGCTGCCTCCAGCCTCGCCTCGCGCCGGTATTACCGCGCGCACTCTTTTTCAATTTTCAAATCTGCATTCGCATACCCATCCGCATATGTAAGCATACATAACAGCAGCCAGCCCAGGCTAAGGCCGGGCCGGGTACTCAAACGTCTCTGTTTGCTACTTGCAAAACAGAATAGGCGCGATGTTTGTTTGTACGTGCCGGGGGAGGATTAGCCTGTCAGTGAGTGATAGTGAGTGAATACGATCGGTAGGCTAATCTTCTCCCAAACACGCTGCCAGCGTTCTCTTTCGTGTTTACAATTAATTGGAGGTTTAATGTCATGGTGGCGAGGACCTACTCGAAGGCGCCGCGTGATCTTGACGTTGAGCTTGTCACTGCGGCTTGGAAGATGAGCGTGAGGTGCTCGCGGTACTGGACGAGGCGGCGGCTGCGGTGCACCAGGTAGTCGACGACGACGCCAGTGACGATGACTTCAGAAAATCTGCCAAAAATGGCCAGAATCGGAAAAATGGCAAAAAATGGCCAAAATTTGGAAAACTTGGCCAAAATGGCCAAAATCTGGAAAATTTGGCCAAAATGGCCAAAATCTGGAAAATTTGGCCAAAATGGCCAAAATCCGGCAAAAATGGCCAAAATCTGGAAAATTTGGCAAAAATGGCCAAAATCTGGAAAATTTGGCAAAAAATGGCCAAAATCCGGCAAAAATGGCCAAAATCTGGAACATTTGGCAAAATGGCCAAAATCTGGCAAAAATGGCCAAAATCTGGAAAATTTGGCAAAAAATGGCCAAAATCTGGCAAATATGGCCATTTGGAAAATTTGGCCAAAATGGCCAAAATCCGGCAAAAATGGCCAAAATCTGGAAAATTTGGCCAAAATGGCCAAAATCTGGAAAATTTGGCCAAAATGGCCAAAATCCGGCAAAAATGGCCAAAATCTGGAAAATTTGGCCAAAATGGCCAAAATCCGGCAAAAATGGCCAAAATCTGGAAAATTTGGCCAAAATGGCCAAAATCCGGCAAAAATGGCCAAAATCTGGAACATTTGGCAAAATGGCCAAAATCTGGAAAATTTGGCCAAAATGGCCAAAATCCGGCAAAAATGGCCAAAATCTGGAAAATTTGGCAAAAATGGCCAAAATCCGGCAAAAATGGCCAAAATCTGGAAAATTTGGCAAAAAATGGCCAAAATCCGGCAAAAATGGCCAAAATCTGGAACATTTGGCAAAATGGCCAAAATCTGGCAAAAATGGCCAAAATCTGGAAAATTTGGCAAAAATGGCCAAAATCTGGCAAATATGGCCATTTGGAAAATTTGGCCAAAATGGCCAAAATCTGGAAAATTTGGCCAAAATGGCCAAAATCCGGCAAAAATGGCCAAAATCTGGAAAATTTGGCCAAAATGGCCAAAATCCGGCAAAAATGGCCAAAATCTGGAAAATTTGGCAAAAAATGGCCAAAATCTGGCAAAAATGGCCAAAATCTGGAAAATTTGGCCAAAATGGCCAAAATCCCAAAAATGGCCAAAATCTGGAAAATTTGGCCAAAATGGCCAAAATCCGGCAAAAATGGCCAAAATCTGGAACATTTGGCAAAATGGCCAAAATCTGGAAAATTTGGCCAAAATGGCCAAAATCCGGCAAAAATGGCCAAAATCTGGAAAATTTGGCAAAAAATGGCCAAAATCCGGCAAAAATGGCCAAAATCTGGAAAATTTGGCAAAATGGCCAAAATCTGGAAAATTTGGCAAAAATGGCCAAAATCCGGCAAAAATGGCCAAAATCTGGAAAATTTGGCAAAAATGGCCAAAATCTGGAAAATTTGGCAAAAAATGGCCAAAATCTGAAAAGTATGGAAATTCTGCCGCGTAGTCAGCCGCCATATCCGCGGCATGTTCGTTCTCCCTCTGCTTCTGGATGCCTGCATGCAT
Organism: Diplonema papillatum; assembly: GCA_030068145.1. Taxonomy (NCBI): domain Eukaryota; phylum Euglenozoa; class Diplonemea; order Diplonemida; family Diplonemidae; genus Diplonema; species Diplonema papillatum. The sequence continues at coordinate 9,741 of JAPJBO010001425.1, read as the reverse complement.
TGGTGTCAACGGAGTCCAACGTCAGACAGCTGGAGTTGAAAGGCTTTGTATGGGCCATTGGCTTATTTTGTTGAAACTATGTTAATACTGCAGGGAATAGTTGACTAGACCTCTTGAGTTTGTGCTAACCACGATTGGGGGAGTCGGGAGAACCTACAAAGCCAAAAGTAGGACCGACCCCCCCCCCCCTAGGGCTAAGTTGGATGGAAACGCCGTTTCTTTTAGTTTTTTCGAAATAAGGAAACGGAAACGGAAACGGAAACGGAAACGTTTCCGTTTCTTTTAAAAGAAACGCCGGAAGGCTCTTCATGCTGAGGGGTCCTATAGGATACCACTTCACGGGTCCTTCTGTGTGTCCGTCGGGTGTCCGTTTCCAGCCAAATTTTGGCTTTCCTTTCAGACCTTCTTCTTTTGATCTACCAGCGGGCACTTCTCTTCCTCCGTCTTCTGGCGGGCTCTCTGACTCTTCAGGGCCCTTCCTGGGCTGTTCTTCGACTTGGCTCGGCCCCTTCTTGTGTGTCGTCGCGGCCTCGTTTGTGCAGAGCAGTCGCCGGTGCTCACCGCTTTCTTTCGTCGGCGATCTGACACGAGCAAATAGGTAACCACAAGCTAATGATGCAGAATGTCGTCACATGTGGATGTTTTCTGACACCAGATTCCACTCTTCTGTGCCTACCACTTCGTCTTCTGCTGCTTCCAACCCACGTTCTCATGTGAGTGGGGCTTGTTGAATCTGCCGTCCTCTTCTGCATTGTTGGTGGTTTCTTCCTGCCGTCGTTGTCTATGCTCCGACAACACCGCCCCTTCCGGTGACGGTTGCCACCCGACGTCGTATGCAAGGTGCACTGTGGCAAGCGATGTTTAACGCACACGTTACTGCGTGGCCATCGCTTTTCTGGCGGGTTCAACATTGCCCCGGCATACGTGTGCCCTTCTCACCTCCTGATGCTGATTGCACTCCCTCTTTGTCTTACACCGCCGAAAGACCCCGGTCTTGTAGCCTGTGGCGCTGAACGATCGTATCTGTAGAGTCTATTTGTGCTTTCCCGATCGTCTTCAGCGCGTTGGCCAACAGCCTCGCATAACAGAGCATCGTCGCCACAACAGCCATTGATGTAAAGAGCTGCAGACCTCAAAGTCAGCACAACCGGATGCGTGTGGTTGCGTCTGCTCCACGCGGTCGCAACTCTTATGCTTCTTTCCTCCCTCTTTTCGGAGCCTCCTTGTCCATGGTTTCCCACTGGATTGCGGGGTCCGCCGTTCGGAACACATTTCCGGTCGGACCTTCAGCCAGTATACTAGTGGCATACCAGCCGTTTCTTTTGAAAAGAAACGGCGTTTCCATCCACCGCCAAAAAGAAGGAAACGGAAACGGAAACGGAAACGGAAACGTTTCCAACGTTTCCATCCTACATAGCCCTAGGGGGGGTCAAAAGGTCTTTTTTTGCGTCAAAATGGTGACATTTTCAGCCTGTAGACTTAACGGCAGTTTAAGGCTAAAAAAACATGCAACCCGCCTCAGAAATGCCCGGAAACGTGTTTTTGGGGGAAGTTTCATGGAAAATGGCCCAGGGGGGGGTGTATTAGTTGATGGTTTTAGGGTGGACACCGTTTGGTACCGGCTAGCTGCCTGTGTGTGTGCTTCACTGTTCATACCATGCAAAGATGAGGCTACAATCACGTGCAGGCAGCCACAAATGGAAGCAACAAAAGGGCAAACGACACCCAGGAGGAAGGCAGCTATGAACGTTGCTCGTCTGGATGGTTAACAACGTCCCAAAAGGTTCTCTGGGTCTTGCGCAAGCTGAGGTGTTGTTGACACCGCAGGCAGCAGCTCTTCCCCGAACTGCTGCTGGAGCGATATTCACAAAGTTCGATGTCTTTCCGAGAAAAACAATGAGATGCTCTCATCCGTAGTGGGATTTTCCAGATCCCAACGTTTTTGTTGAAGGGATGCACGCGACAGTGTCTTTTATTCAAGTTCGCCTTTCGTACACCACCCCGAAAGGGTCGCATTGCACACGCACGGAAGACAATACTGGTCACCGGGGTGTATCTCTGGTACCTAACCCCAACGCACGTTGAGCTTGAACAAAAATAGAAAACTGGACTTGAACGAAAAGGTTCGGCGGTGGATTTATAGGACTGCCACGACATAGCAGCTCAGGGCAGGGTATCTGCAGCTTGCGGTAGCACGCTACACGACACAGGCCACTACGAAAGCTGGCGCTGACGTCAAGGACTCGAGGGGGCGGCACGTTACGAAGCCGTACCTCATTGAGTCGCTTGTCGATGCCTCCTACGAAGCCCCACCATCCCCAACTCTCAGGAAAGTCTTTTGAGTAAAAATACATAGGTTTGGGCAGTGTTGTTTTCCTTCTTCGGTTCATGCTGTCACTATTTTTGGGGTTGTCACCTAAAAAGAAGAACACCGGTACCAAACGGTGTCCACCCTGAGTCCAAAAATTGGGCACTCGTAAAAAGGCCTTTTCGGGGCACTTCAGCAGCCAAAAAGCATGTTTTAGGCATTTCTATACGGTTCTGGGGCGGTTTACCAAATTTTATTGCCTTTTAGGAGCCCCTATGTGGTTCCCAAAAAAATGACCTATTTTGACAGCTTTTGACCCCCCCTACCCCCCCCCCCCCCCCCCCAGGGGTACCTGTAATCCGGGGCCCGGGCCCTGGAAAATTTTCCAGGGTTTTTGGCCCTGAACGATTACCAAAGGAAAAACTCTTTGGTACAAGATGCAATTCGTTTACAATTCCATTCCAGGGCCCCAGACTGTCCTTGAGCTCAACGGATTCAAAAGCGTTCAAAAACGTCCTCGGAATGTATTTTTTGACACAGCCACGAAACCTGAAGGAGGTTTTCAGGTTCTGGCAGGTCTAGCTGGCTGCCTAAAGGGTACCACGGCTCACCCAAGGTCACAGGTGGCAAGGTGGGCGTTGAATTTTTTTTTTTTTTTGGGCCGGAATCCCTAAAAACCCGCATTTCGGAAAGTTTTTGTCCTACATTTTTCCCAGGGCATTTTGACCATTTCACCTTAGAGCCTCCGCCTGCTCAGCCCATATGGTAAATGCACGACTGTGAGCTTTTTTTATCAAATTTTATCAAGCTTATTTCTTGATTTTTCTCGTCTTGCTCTCCGCTTGTTGTGGAAGCTGCAATATTGAAGATTCCATCCTTGGATGGCGTGATTACCGTGGGCCTGGACCCTATCTGGACCCTAGCGCTAACCCGGGGCCCGGGGCCCGGGCCCTGGAGGCCCTGGATTTACAGGTACCCTTGCCCCCCCCCCCCCGTTCGGGAGAAAAAGCGAAGAATAAAAACACCTTTTTTCCTATCTGTCGTTGTCAAGAGCTGCGACTCAACTATTCCCTGTTTCCCTCCCGAATGGGTTCGAGTGTTGAAGGACGTCTCCTGGTGGCGAAGATCCGTCAACGCGGCATCCGTTTCGCAAATTCGGTCCATGGAGCTCAATGCTGGCGGCCTCTCAGGAATAGAGATTTTGCTTCGGAAAGAAATAATGCAAGGGTAGCATCAGGTAGCGAAGGAAGACGACGAAGTATCGGGAGCCACGCAGGCGTGTGCGAACGACTCCAAGAAAATGCGTTTGTTTCGTGGGGTTACCTGTTCGTTGTCGAGAATTACTGTGTTGAGGTGTCAAGTAGGCCGGGGGGTACTAGCTCTTACCGAGTGGAAAACTGGTTGCCGGGTAGGCGAGCACCTGCTGTTGCACGGTGGTATTGTTCTATTTGCACAGCACCTTACTGTACTACAGGCAGCAGGACACCTCGTCCAGGTGGGTAGCGTCACCTCCCCGATGCGGGCAATTGCACCTTTGTACCACCGACACCCTCTAGGTGCTTGGGAGGTTACGCGAAATTGGGGGTTTGAAACATGATGAATAATATGAAAAGCCCGCACCCACGCGGCGTTGACTATGGCTGAGGGTTGCCTTGATGTTACTTTGAAAGCTGAAACTGTACTGCTACCACCTGCAACAGAGCCGGTCTCTTCGGCAATGCGAACTTGGGTTTACTGCGGGTATACGTTTTGAGAACCTTGAGAGACTTGAAAAATCTTCATCAAATGGATTCGTTTTGCAGTTTGTTCGTGCAAGTTGACCTAGTTAAACCGCTGCTAACGTTCCTTTTTAGAGTTAAAGTTCGCTTGAAATTCCGGGGTTGTAGGGTCATCGTGTGACCGTTCATGAATGAGTTCTCTTAGAGCAAGAAAGGGCTGTGATCGAGTACTGCTGTTCGACGTTGTCAATAAGCTGCTGGACCTCTTATATGAATCACCGGAATTGAGCGAATCGACAGTCAGGAGGATCACATTTTCAGAGTGAAAGTTCGCTTGAAACTCCGGGGTTTTAAAGTCCTCCGGGTGACCTTCGTCGTTAAGGGAAGATATTCTTTGTGCTCTGAGTGTCGTAAGAGTGGTGGTTACACGAGGTTTTCATGGGTGTATCCCGTGACTTCCATGAGCGGAACGTTGATACCTCGCGCAGTCGTCCCGTCGAGCCCTAGTCCGAGAAGTTGCCCCTTGACGTGCTGTTTATATGGTTACGGGTTGTATATTTAGTGCACGCTTTCGTTGTGGGTTATGGCTAGCCATGTCCGGGACTGTTTGTGACCGACACCAAGTACATTCCTTCGTGGAGTGTAGTCTTGGGCCCCCCCACGTTCTACAAGTTGAGCAGGGGTTGCCTTGTAGCCCGTACCGGTCTGTTGTCCGCGTTTTTATGTATTTTCTCGTAGCGTTTTTAGCTGTAACAAATATGCTCTCTGAGGAGGTAGCTGCTGGTTTTTTTTGCAAAAAAGAGGTGCGCATAGTTATTGAGCACTGGGGAGCAGCGCGCGTGTAGGTGCGGCGTTGTGGTTGGTCTGTTTGTGCATTTTGCCATCCAGCCCAAAAAAAGCTAGTACCCCAATTTTTTGGATTGTGAAAAAGACGGAAGAATCGAGAGAAAGAAAAACAGTCGTCTAGCTCTAGCTGAGAAGCGCCGGTGGCTCTAAAAGAGGGGGAGAATACGCTCCGTTGACGCGAAGCAAATGAGGGTGGCTCTACAAAAGAAAAGGAAGGAGAGATCTATTCTTTTTTGGCCTCACGCAGCCTTCAGAAATTCTGTGTGGAGATGCCGAACCCGTAACCAGGTTCTTTTCGGTGGCAAAAAATTAGTTTGCGCGCTTTTCTTTGGTTGTGCCGGTCCGTCCGTATCTTTTGAAACTGCATCGAAGCGCCTGCCGCTGTTTATCACAGTGAATCACGGTCCACCACGGTCTATCAGGTCCATACCTAGTCTCTAGAGCGTGCTGTATTCTTCGGTCTATCACGGTCTATCAAGAGGAGACGGACCGGCTCAGCATGTCAATGTCTTCCAAGACACGACACTGTGGGGTAGGACCACCCCATTGGTGGCGGCTTGGACAAGATTTCGAAGACATTGTTGAACAGGAGAGCGGGGACGTCTTACCACTTCGCTTGGACCAAGTCAAGGTCCTCCTTGGTGGGTTGCGGGCCATCTGCGTTTCTTGCTCCACCTCAGAGGGGTAGTAGAACGGGTTTTACGACATCTCAGGGGGGTACGACTGGTTTTACGACATCTTGAGGTGGCCAAATATACTTTTCTAGACTGTTTTCTCATATTTTCTTTTTGTTTCCGCGCACGGGCGGAACTCACCTGGTCGTAAGTTTCGTGGTCTGCTGCCAACCACACGAGGGCGGGCACACGTGCCCGCCCTCGTACTCGCCGACTCAGTCTCTGGAATCGCAAGAAAGCCAAACCCCGCTAGCTCCACAAATGCTCGACCTTGACGACGCAATGGCAGGTGACGACGTCATCCGATAACCTGACTTTCAAGGCAGTGCATGCTAATCCATGTGGTTCATGTACTTAAAAGAACTCAATGCCAACCACTAATTTTAAGCACAAACGGTGCGAACTAAGCAAGCGCCTTTCATGGAACCGAAAAGGAACCCGGCGCCAACCCGGCGAGAACCTGGCGCAAACTCGGCAAACCCTGAAACTCAACACGCCAACCAACAATACTTTGTTGGTGGTCCTCAGAGCCAATCCTTTTCCCGAAGTTACGGATCCAGTTTGCCGACTTCCCTTACCTACATTGTTCTGTCGGCCAGAGGCTTTTAGCCTAGGAGACCTATTGCGGTTAACGGTACGGCCCGATGCAAGAGAATGAGATCTCCCCTGTTTTTTCCATGCACATCCACAAGACACCCTACTACACGAAGAAAGTGCAGCTTTCCAGGATAGTTAACCCTGTCCCCGCGTGGAGCGTTTCAAGGGTCAACCCGTTAGCGCGAACAGCGAGGGTCCTGACTGCATTCCCAGCGCTTCAAAAAAAGCGCAAGAAAAACTTAGCCCCAGCTGATCTCCCGCAAGTCACTCGAACTTGACGATGCAAGTAAAAGCGCGTTCTTTCGTGTTGGTGCGCACCAGCGGAACTCGCCTGCTTTGATGAGTTTCATGCCGCACGCTGTCAACTAACTTTCAGTGTCAACGCAATGCGTTGTTGTTTTCAATGCCGAAATCAACTCAAGGCGCGGCTACGAATGACGCGTCGAATAAGTTTACCGCCACGCACTCAGCCTCGATGCAGGCATCTTCCGAGTGGTCGGATTCGTAGTATGTCACTGCGTTGTGCAGTGCTGCTGCTGGTGATGCTGATGGTGGTGGTGGTGGTAGTGGTGGTGCTTCACCACTATGAATATCTTGTCTTCTTAGAGGGAGAAGCGACGCGTTGCTGCGCAGGTGTGCAGTACGTGCCGGACGCTTCCTCGAGAAGTCCCCTGTGGACACGACTTGGATGCGGAGCGGGGGCGGCGGCTGCTTCCCGCGTTCCTTCGCGATGCGCCTCTCTGCGAGCTTCGCCAGGTAAGCGTCACGCTCCTGCTGCTTCTTCTCCGCTTCGCGAGCGGCCTCTGCGGCCTGGGCCTCCTCGAACTTCTGCCGCTCCTCGGTTCGCACCCGCAGCCGTTCCGAGACGATGTGCTGCAGGGCCACGTCCCGCTCGGTCCCTTTTCAAGCGGGATTCCCTTCGCCTTCGCGAACCCGGCCAGGCGCTCCTTCGTCTTCTCCAGCAGGCTGCCCGTCCGCCGCACGGCGCCGCACTCGACTTCTACCTTCTCGCGCTTAAAACGCTAGTTGCGTTGAGCACTTAACAAACCCCCCACTGGGCAACCAGGTGTACTGTTCTCGTCGCAAAATTGTGTTCGTGTGCAACCCACCTGCCTGCTTGGCAAGTTCCACGTAGTGCGCTGCCGACTACTACCAAGATAATGCATGTTTTCATGTTCCAACGCCGAATTCAACTCAAGGCGCGGCTACGAATGACGTGTCGAATAAGTTTACCGCCACGCACTCAGCCTCGATGCAGGCATCTTCCGAGTGGTCGGATTCGTAGTATGGCACTGCGTTGTGCAGTGCTGCTGGTGATGCTGATGGTGGTGGTGGTGGTAGTGGTGGTGCTTCACCACTATGAATATCTTGTCTTCTTAGAGGGAGCAGCGACGCGTTGCTGCGCAGGTGTGCAGTACGTGCCGGATGCTTCCTCGAGAAGTCCCCTGTGGACACGACTTGGATGCGGAGCGGGGGCGGCGGCTGCTTCCCGCGTTCCTTCGCGATGCGCCTCTCTGCGAGCTTCGCCAGGTAAGCGTCACGCTCCTGCTGCTTCTTCTCCGCTTCGCGAGCGGCCTCTGCAGCCCGGGCCTCCTCGAATTTCTGCCGCTCCTCGGTTCGCACCCGCAGCCGTTCCGAGACGATGTGCTGCAGGGCCACGTCCCGCTCGGTCCCTTTTTCAAGCGGGATTCCCTTCGCCTTCGCGAACCCGGCCAGGCGCTCCTTCGTCTTCTCCAGCAGGCTGCCCGTCCGCCGCACCGCGCCGCACTCGACTTCTTCCTTCTCGCGCTTCAGCGCACGTGCAGCCATGGCAGCCCGCCGCTTCTCGTCGCTTGTAGGAGGCAGCACCGCCGCCGGCTTCTGCTTCGCCGCCGGCCCCCTCTTACCCCCGCACGGCGGCGCTTCCGCCCGTTTCGCCCGCGGCGTCCCACCCGCCGGGACGCCGCAGCGGAGGAGGACGGCGGCGGTTGCGGGTGCGCCGGGAGGAGGAGAAGAAGAAGAAAAACGATGCGGAAAGGCAGGGTGCCGCTGCTGCTGCTGCTGCTGCTGCTGCTGCTGCTGCTGCGGCTGCTGCTGCTGCTGCTGCTGCGGCTGCTGCTGCTGCTGCTGCTGCTGCTGCTGCGACAACCCCCCCTCTGCTGATTGAAGGTGTTCGTGATCCGTCGGCGAAAAGCGGGAGTCGGCAGCATGCGGGGAAGCTGGTTCGACCGCGGGAAGGTCTTCGTGCTCTGCACTCGTCCTCAGCGACAGGCGGGAGTCGAAAGGATCTGGCGCCACGGCCAACTGGCGCGGAGTGCGGACATTTTCTGGCGAGGCAGAACGCACTTCGTCCGACCCAATAAGGCGGACGGGCACTGGCCCACCCAGGCTGTGGTGGGAATCACCCCCAGGCGAACCGACGCCGGCGGGAAGCTCGGGTTGAGTTGTCGACGACGGCGGTTCGAGGAACTCTCGCGAAGCGACCCCCAACGGGGTAGCAGCAGGCTGGGTTGCCGCCGAAACCCCCGGTTCACTCGAACCCTGGTCAAACCCCCCAGGTAATAAGAGGACGTCCGGCGAGTGTTTGCCCCAAGTTGCTGCCGACGGCCGTTCGCAGAATTCTGGCGTCGCGGAGCCCAAGAGGGAAGCAGCCGGCTGGATTGCCGCCGAACCCCCCGGTCCACTCGAACTGTGTTCACACCCCCCAGAAGAAAGGACATCCGGCGAGCGTTTGACCCACGCTGCCGACGACAGCCGTTCGCAGAATTCTGGCGTTGCGGAGCCCAAGAGCGAAGCAGCAGGCCGAGTTGCCGCCGACAACCCCGGTTCACTCGCACCCCGGTCGAACCCCCCGGATACAAGGACATCCGGCGAGTGTTTGACCCAAGTTGTCGACGACAGCCGTTCGCAGAATTCTGGCGTCGCGGAGCCCAAGAGCGAAGCAGCAGTTGCCGCCGACAACCCCGGTCCACTTGCACCCCGGTCGAACCCCCCAGATACAAGGACATCCGGCGAGTGTTTGACCCAAGTTGTCGACGACAGCCGTTCGCAGAATTCTGGCGTCGCGGGACCCGAGGGGGTAGCAGCAAGCCGAGTTGCCGCCGACAACCCCGGTCCATTCGCACCATGGTCACACCCCCCAGACAAAAGGACATCCGACAGGGGTTTGATACAAGTTGTCGACGACGGCGGTTCAAGGAACTCTGACGGTGACAACCCCGAAAGAGCAGCTTGAGTTGCCGCCGACGCCCCTGTTCCACCCGAGCCCCGGCGGCGCCCCTCTGCGACCCTATGTGCCATCGCCGATGCTTCGCGGGATGCCGCGCGCGGTGCGACGACCTCCGCGCGGCTTCGCCCGCGCCGGGTGCCGTCCTTTGGAGAAGGAGGCGACCGCCCCGAAGGAGAGAGAGAGAGACGAGTTAGAGTGCAGGGACCATCTCTCCGGGGAGTTTCCGGTCTCCTCACTTCTCTTCGCACTGCTACGGCGGGCGTAAGTCGCTCCGGAGGCGCGCTGCAGGTTGCGGCTCTGCTACAGTGAGTGGCGGCACCGGAGTTGGTGCTGCAGCGGGCGCTCTGGCCGGCGGGCGAGCTCGTCTCGCGGGGGATCGCCGCCTTGTAA
>JAPJBO010001424.1:0-45364 GCA_030068145.1 Diplonema papillatum | reverse complement strand
GTCATATGGGGGTCATATGGGGGTCATATGGGGGTCATATGGGCTATAGGTGGAATGAATCAAAAAAGGTCGAGTTGGCGTCCGAGTAGGACGCCATCGGGAACGGTGCCTTTTCCCAGCAGACGCCGAAGACGTCAAAGACTGGGTGGATGAAATTTCCACTGACCCGCACCGGCTCATATTCCACTTGCAAGCAATCTTGGGTTCAAAATCTCAAAGTCTAAAGTAGCCAAGGTCTAAAGTAGGACTTTAGACTTTGGGACTTTAGACTTTGAGATTTTGAACCCAAGATTGCTTGGGCCAAAGTCTAAGTAGACTTTAGACTTTGGCCCAAGCAATCTTGGGTTCAAAATCTCAAAGTCTAAAGTCCCAAAGTCTAAAGTCCTACTTTAGACTTTGGGGACTTTGGACCCTGGCTACTTTGAACCTTGGGTGCTTGGTCAAAATTTTGGGTCAAATTTTTGGGTCGAAAATTTGGGTCGAAAATTTTGGTCAAAATTTTGGGTCAAAATTTTTGGGTCAAATTTTTTGGTCGAAAATTTTGGGTCGAAAATTTTGGGTCAAAATTTTGGGTCAAAATTTTGGGTCAAAAATTTTGGGTCAAAAATTTTGGGTCAAATTTTTGGGTCAAAATTTTGGGTCAAAATTTTGGGTCAAAATTTTGGGTCAAAATTTTTGGGTCAAAATTTTTGGGTCAATTTTGGTTGCCATTTCCTCACCACCAGAGCCTCAGTGAGGGTGGTAGACAACAAGGTGCGTTTTTTTTTTTTTAGGTGGAGTGTCGAGGACTTGTGGCATTGCCTGCCCCCCTAATCTCCACCCCTCCCATTACTGTTGGGGGGAGGACCCCTTTTTTCAAAGTTGGTGTTCAGCTGAACAAGTTTCAGCAACACCTCCCTTCTGGAATTCATCTCGCTGTTGTACAGAAAACGTGAGTGGAGAACACAAGGAATAAACTGGAGCCGATGCCAGGAACACAAGAGGAAACAAAGAAATGTGGGAGCTAAACTAACGCGGTGCATGTTGTGCAGCTTCACCAGGGGAAGGGCACGCAAAAAGAAGTTGCCCAACCCTACCGCCAACACCACCCAACCTGGGCTCGTGGTGAGTTAGGGATCCGGGGGCAGAATTCCCCGCAGCAAACTTAGAGACTTCAGAATGACAGAGAAAGTAGTGAAAGGAAGTGGAAGAGAGGGAGAGAGAGAGAGATACCATGCAGGGTCAAAACCTTGTGTCTTTTTAAAACGCTCCGAGAGAGAGAGAGATTTTGAAACTTGGTGTTCAGCAACACCTCCCATTCTGGACTTCAGAATGACACCTAACAGGGGGGAAGGAAACAATGAAAGAGGAGTTTTAGTTTCGTAGTCTGAGCCTGCGTCTTTTGGATGGTGTATCCTGCTCTTCTAGGTCAAACACAGGGGGGGTTAGTTCTGGGGTCTCTTCTCGAGCTCTCTTCCCAAAAGTCAGGGTGAGTGGAGACTTTGGTGAGTCAGGGGCAACAACTTTGGTGTCCACTTTGGCATTTGCCTTGAGTTTCCGGTCTAGCTCTGGCTTCTTTGCATCAAAGGTGTGGCAAGCCACCTTTTCAGCAGCCTGAGATGCTGAGGCTGGTGCTGGAAGCCTTGTGAGGATCAAGCTCTCCAACAATTTCATGTGGTCAGAAAGCTCTGTCACAGCTGACTTCCAGGGTTTTACAGGTGGGGCTTCCTTTTCTTTGGCAGCAGCAACTTCTTCCTTCTCTTCAACTTCCTCAAAAGCTTCTTCCTCAACCTCAGGAACCTCAGGAAGAGGCTGGTATTCCCACAGGGGCTCAATTTCAACTTCTTCTTGTTTCACAACTGCCTCAGCTTCAACAAGGGTGTCACCAGCAGCATCTGCAGCTTCCTGTGCTTCAGCAACAGCCTTGATGCAGGCAGCTGCAGCCCTTGCACTCCTTTTTTTAGATGGTTGGGCAAGAGGGATTTCTTCTTCTTCATCTTCTTCTTGCTTAATATCATGCAGGGTCAAAACCTTGTGTCTTTTTGAAAATGGCAAAAAAAAAATTTCCAGAAAAATAATGGGGTTTTTGAATTTTAAAAGTTTGGAACAAACTCTGCAGTAATTTTTGAGGAAGTTGAGCAAATTTTTTTTTTTCCAACATTTTTTTTTGGGGTCCATCGGCTCCGCGGGAGCGTTTTAAAAAGACACAAGGTTCTGACCCTGCATGATATCAAACTCTAGAACCTGCAGTGGTGATGGCATGAAACGGTAGAAGGGACGCAGCCCATCTCCAACAGCCATCATGGCGCAATGAAAAAGGTCACTATCTCCTCCTGTTATGGAAAGCCTCCATGCCTGGACCAACACACCACCAACCTTGTCTCTGGTGTTGAAGCCTCCAGTCTTGATGGAAGCTTTGAGGCGTGCCCATGTTCCATCTGCAAGCTGTGTTCCTGCAAACCAGTTAACCAGATTGTACTTGTGGTGCAGCTCCAAGCCTGCATCTCCCTGCAAGTTTCCTTTTTTGATGGCTTCCAAGACACTTGTTTCTTGGGCGAATGTGGCACCAACACCAAACTTCTTTTCTAACTTGGTGGATTTTTGCACCCATGAAGTCACCAATTTGGTGAACTCATCCTTCCCATGGTTCACCCATGCGTACTTCACCTTTCCTCTTGACTCTTTTTCTTCACGCCAAAAGAACTGGTCAGACATGGGGTTGAGTCAGCCATCTTCTTTGTTTTCCTTTCTGGAGGTGTGCTTGTTCCGCCATGTTTGCTCTGTTTTTTTTTCTTCACCTGCAATTGCAATTGTGTTTTGTGTTTGCCTCATCTTGTTGCACAGTGGGACATAGATCAGAATGAAAGGGTGCTGAAAGGGACCAGAGAGGAAAACAATCTAATCTGGAAGCTAGGGAGAAGGAAGATTACCCAACATGGAGCAGGTGTCCACATCCTGTGTGATAGGCTGCCGCGTTTTTTTTGCAAATAGAAAATTTTGGCATGCCCCAGTGCAAAAAACTCGGAATTTCTCCGAAATTTTTTTTTTCTGTGAAAAAAAATGACCCAAATTTTTTGAAATTTTTGACCCAAAAATTTTGACCCAAAAATTTTGACCAAAATTTTTGACCCAGAATTTTTGACCAAAAATTTTGACCAAAATTTTTGACCCAAAATTTTCGACCCAAATTTTTGACTCAAAAAATTTGACCCAAATTTTTGAACCCAAAATTGCTTGGGCCAAAGTCTAAAGTCTACTTTAGACTTTGGCCCAAGCAATCTTGGGTTCAAAATCTCAAAGTCTAAAGTAGCCAAGGTCTAAAGTAGGACTTTAGACTTTGGGACTTTAGACTTTGAGATTCTGAACCCAAAATTGCTTGGGCCAAAGTCTAAAGTAGACTTTAGACTTTGGCCCAAGCAATTTTGGGTTCAGAATCTCAAAGTCTAAAGTCCTACTTTAGACTTTGGGGACTTTAGACTCCCGCCTTCAACTCGTCCGCGTGCAGCACAACTACGTGCGGCACAAGGTTCCACGACGGGAGCTGAAGACAGAGCTAGCCAAGCAGGGTGAGGGTATGTCTGGCCCGGTAAATGCTGTGGACAAGGCCGCCGCTGTTGTGATGCAGCGGATGTCGGGGAAAGTGCAAAGGTCGACCCCCTCTTGGAAGCGTCAGGGTCAGGGAAAAGGTTCGGCCGGTGCGAAATGACTGGGTCCGCCCCGGCTGGAGCCAAAAACGCCAGTCCCCGCAACAACAAACCGGATTCCTTCCGAAATCAAACTGCTTCCTCGTCGTCGAAGGCACTTAATGCCAAGGTCCGAAAACTCCACAACGGGCTTCATGCCTTGCAGCGTCTCTCAAAGAAGTCCGGTCATCCAACTCCTTCATCACAATCAAGCAAGCGGCCCACACCTCACGGGAGGGTCTACACCTTGTCCGAGCTACACCTTGTCGGACAAGGTGTAGTTGGACGCTCCCGGACAAGGTGTAGTTGGCCCAATCCAAAATAGCCAGGGGCCAACTACACCTTGTCCGGGAGCACCTTGTCCGGCAGCCAACTACACCTTGTCCGGCACCCAACTACACCTTGTCCGGGAGCCCCAACTACACCTTGTCCGGCAGCCAACTACACCTTGTCCGGCAGCCAACTACACCTTGTCCGGCAGCCAACTACACCTTGTCCGGCAGCCCTAACTACACCTTGTCCGGCACCCAACTACACCTTGTCCGGCACCCAACTATCATGCAGGGTCAAAACCTTGTGTCTTTTTGGAAATGGCCAAAATTTTGTTTCCAAAAAAAAAATGGGTTTTTTGAATTTTAAAAATTTGGAACAAACTCTGCAGTAATTTTTGATGATGTTGAGCAATTTTTTTTTTTTCCAGCGGGAGCGTTTTTGAAAAGACACAAGGTTTTGACCCTGCATGCTATACCATGCAGGGTCAGAACCTTGTGTCTTTTTGGAAATGGCCAAATTTTTATTTCCAGAAAAAAAATGGGTTTTTTGAATTTTAAAAGTTTGGAACAAACTCTGCAGTAATTTTTGATGACATTGAGCAAGTTTTTTTTTTTCCAAAATTTTTTTTAGGGCTCCATCGGGGCACCGTTCCCGATGGCGTCATACTCTGACGCCATCGGTACCTTTTTTGATTCATTTCACCTGTATGACGCCATCGGTACCTTTTTTGATTCATTCATTCTCCGTACGCCATCCGTACCTTTTTTGATTCACAACATACCATTTACAGTTGTTGAAGAGAAGGAAGAAGGGATTCGGCAAAGATTCATTTTGTGGACCCGGGCAGCGAACAATTGCTTGTCTGAACGAGGGTACGAGGCAAAAGTGCCCATCGAGCATATCTCTTTTTCGAGACTGGAGGTCCTATGAACATGCAATGTGAATAGCCTCTATTCGAGCCAACCCCACTTTTCTCTACACTAAAAAGTGTATTGTTTTTGAACTAGATAATAGTTCGGAGCTGGCTTTTTCCGTTTTTCGGATTTCATGCCTGTATGGTCCACTTCAACAGTGCGACGGTCTCCGGACCCACAGGTCCGCGGTTCGATCCCCGCGCGAAGTGTTTTTTTTCGGTTTGAAGTTTTTGAGAATTTTTCGAGACTGGAGGTCCTATGAACATGCAATGTTCACCAGAACTTTGCTTCACCCGAACTTCGCTTCACCAGAACTTTGCTTCACCCGAACTTAGCTTCACCCGAACTTAGCTTCGCCCAACTTTGTTTCGCCCGATCTTAGCTTCACCAGAACTTTGCTTCACCAGAACTTAGCTTCGCCCGAACTTTGCTTCGCCCGAACTTTGCTTCCCCCAGAACTTTGTTTCGCCCGAACTTTGCTTCACCAGAACTTTGCTTCATCCGAACTTTGCTTCCCCCAGAACTTAGCTTCGCCCGCACTTTGTTTCGCCCGAACTTAGCTTGACCCGAACTTTGCTTCGCCCGAACTTTGCTTCACCAGAACTTAGCTTCCCCCAGAACTTTGCTTCGTCCGAACTTAGCTTCGCCCGAACTTTGCTTCCCCCAGAACTTTGTTTCGCCCGAACTTTGCTTCACCAGAACTTTGCTTCATCCGAACTTAGCTTCGCCCAGAACTTTGCTTCGCCCGAACTTTGTTTCGCCCGAACTTAGCTTCACCAGAACTTTGCTTCACCCGAACTTAGCTTCACCGAACTTTTTCGCCCGATCTTAGCTTCACCAGAACGTCCGAACTTTGCTTCACCAGAACTTAGCTTCGCCCGGACTTTGTTTCGCCCGAACTTAGCTTCACCTTCGCCCGAACTTTGCTTCACCAGAACTTTGCTCACCCGAACTTAGCTTCGTCCGAACTTTGCTTCGCCCGAACTTTGTTTCGCCCGAACTTAGCTTCACCCACCCGAACTTTGCTTCACCAGAACTTAGCATTGCCCGAACTTAGCTTCGCCCGAACTTTGCTGTTCCCCGAACTTTAACTGCTGCCTCCAGTCTCGCCACGCGCCGGCCTTAGCCGAGCGCACGTACTTACTTGCTGTGTGTGAACGATGAATGTGCCTCGACCAGGGATTTCAAAACGGGGTTTTATGCCATAGAAGTACCAAAACCGAGTCGGCATCTGTTCACTTTTTCCGACTCTGACGGCGACTGGTGGACTCTGAACCGGCTCCCGATGGGGCATTGTTGTGCCCCGGAGATCATGCACACCCTTGCAGCGGTGGCGGCAGGGGACCCAGTGTACGTCAAACCAGCATTTGCGGCCAAAGGTGTGCGTGTGCACGTTTGGATCGATAACATTCGATACACTGGAAGAACTGTGGCAGTAAAAAGGGAGTCTGCAAGACTCGACACGACGGCCGAAAGTTGCCGACTCACATGGAAGCCGCAAGACACAAGAAACCAGGTCAAGATATATGAGTTTATTGGTGTCGAATGGAACCATGAAAAGAAAGTAGTGCGGCCTTCCAGCAAAATCAGAAACAGGCTCGAGGCACTGGATCTCTCTACCATGCAGGGTCAAAACCTTGTGTCTTTTTGAAAACGGCAAAAAAAAAAATTCCGGAAAAAAATTGGGTTTTTTGAATTTTAAAAGTTTGGAACAAACTCTGCAGTAATTTTTGAGGAAGTTGAGCAAAATTTTTTTTTTCCGAAAAATTTTTCAGGGCTCCATCGGCCCCGCGGGAGCGTTTTAAAAAGACACAAGGGTTTGACCCTGCATGCTACAGATGTTACTGCGTCAGACCTTGAGTCTCTGGGTGGTAGGTTGCTACACGCGTCAGCTGTTTCAGGTGTGTTCCCAGGGACATACTGGTTTGCCCTAAAGTTTTTAAGGAGAATTGTGAACTCTCTAAATCGCAATACAAGGCAACCCGGCACACGTGTTGCTCTGCCAACGTCCGTAGTAGTGCAACTGAATAAGTGGCGCCAAGAGGTTCAAGTGGAGCGCCAGGTTCAACCTCATTCTCAACCAACAGCTTTCACCATTTTTGTTGACGCGAGCCTCAAGGGATGGGGCGGCGTTATTGTTGATCGGGAAACAGGCGAAGTATTCGTTCACGGGGAGGAATGGTCACCCTTCCACAAGAAACATCACATCAATGAGTTAGAGGCACGCGCCTTACTCTGTGTGTTGAGGTTGCTTCCAGGCAAGTCCGCTGGCAGACCAATTAGTATTTTTGTTGACAACACAACCGTTGTTGGCGCCGCAAGGAAGAAGCAGTGTGTCAAGAGCAGGATCCTGAACGACTCAGTTGTGGGTGCGTTGCAGACACTGAAAGACAGTAGATGCACTTTTTCCCTTGAGTGGGTGAAGTCGGAATGCAATCCTGCTGATATGCCATCGCGCGTTCCGCCCATCAGGATGACCCGTGACAATCAGGACCAGGTTCTACAGGCGGTGAGGCGTTTTCTGGGCCAACATGCGTAGTGGAGGCGGAAAGTGACCTTGTCTTCGGCAAGGCTTTTTCGTTTCCCACAGTGTTTGTTTTCCGTTTTCTTGGTTTCACGCACGCCTTTTTCGTCTTCTTGCTTTCCATTCTTCATGTGGTAGCACCTGCTAAACTCGGAGGATAGCTCGATTCTGCAGATTCATTTGGGGAATCGACATTCCAGAGAATAGCCCCTAGTAGCTATTTATCCAACAAATAGTACTAAGAACCAGGGGGGAGGTTGGTTGCTTGGTTGGTGGTCTCAAAGCCTTGAATCCCGCCCACCCATCCCCCTGTGACCTTGTCTTCGGCAAGGCTTTTTCGTTTCCCACAGTGTTTGTTTTCCGTTTTCTTGGTTTCACGCACGCCTTTTTCGTCTTCTTGCTTTCCATTCTTCATGTGGTAGCACCGGCTAAACTCGGAGGATAGCTCGATTCCTGGATCAACTTTTTGATCCAGTTTTTATTGATCCAGTTTTTTGACCAGGAAAGTTGATCCAGTTTTTTTCAGGTGGGTAGACCTGGATCAAACTTTGATCCAGTTTTTTCCTGGTGGGTATACCTGGATCAAAAAAAACTGGATCAATAAAAACTGGATCAAAAAAAACTGGATCATAAAAAAACTGGATCTGGATCAATGTCATCAAAAAAACTGGATCAAAAAAAGCTGGATCATTATGGTCAAAAAAAAAAACTGGATCAATTTTTTGATCCAGTTTGTGGTGTTGTGTGGTGTGGGTGGGTGGTGAGGTGGAGTGAGTGATGTGGTGGGTGGGTGAGTGAGGTGGGTGGTGTGTGGGTGTGAGTGAGGTGATGTGAAAGGGTGAGTGATGGTGGGTGTGTGGTGTGAATGGGTGGTGTGGGTGTGAGTGGCTGTGGGTGAAGTGGTGTGGGTGGGTTGGGTGGTGTGGGTGGTGTGAGTGGGTGGGTGTGTGGGTGTGAATGGGTGGTGTGGGTGGGTGTGGAGTGGGTGGGTGGGTGAGTGAGGTGGGTGTGAATGGGTGGTGTGGGTGTGGGGTGGGGTGGGTGAGGTGGTTGGTGGTTGGTGGGTGTGAGTGAGGTGGGTGTGTGGGTGGGTGTGAGTGAGGTGGGAGTGAATGGGTGGTGTGGGTGGGTGTGAGTGAGGTGGGTGTGTGGCTGGTAGTGGGTGGGTGTGAATGGGTGGTGTGGGTGGGATGGTGTGAGTGAGGTGGGTGCAAGTGAGGTGGGTGGGGTGGGTTGAGTGTGGTGCCAATACAGGTCAAACTGGATTTCTGTCTTGATCTTCCCTTTTGGAAGAGACACAGGCCTGTGACCTTGTCCAGACAAGCTTATTTCCGTAAGTCCCCTGGACGGGTATTTTCATCTTGCCCCTACGCAATGTAAGTGATAGGTTTACCCTGGATGGTTTGATTCCTCTTCGTTCTTTCTTGCAGTCATGTCATCAAGAAGTATCATGCAGGGTCAAAACCTTGTGTCTTTTTAAAACGCTCCCACGGGGCCGATGGAGCCCTAAAAAAAATTTGGAAAAAAAAAAAATTGCTCAACTTCCTCAAAAATTACTGTAGAGTTTGTTCCAAACTTTTAAAATTCGAAAAACCCATTTTTTTTCTGGAAATAAAATTTTGGCCATTTCCAAAAAGACACAAGGTTTGGACCCTGCATGGGTATCCCGCAGACTTACGTCAGCGAACACAAAAGGCGCAGACAGACCAGTAAGCAGAATTCTTACAGTCTCACTGCGGGAATGCTGCTGCGCAGTCGTCAAGCCACCCAAGAACCAGGTGGTTGGGGGGGGTGTCGTTGGACGGGAAGAAACCCACCCTCCCTTCCCCCTGTGACCTTGTCCAGACAAGCTTATTTCCGTAAGTCCCCTGGACGGGTATTTTCATCTTGCCCCTACGCAATGTAAGTGATAGGTTTACCATGCAGGGTCAAAACCTTGTGTCTTTTTGGAAATGGCAAAAAAAAATTTCTGGAAAAAAAATGGGTTTTTTGAATTTTAAAAGTTTGGAACAAACTCTGCAGTAATTTTGGAGGACGTTGAGCAAAATTTTTTTTTCCAAATTTTTTTTAGGGCTCCATCGGCCCCGCGGGAGCGTTTTAAAAAGACACAAGGTTTTGACCCTGCATGTTACCCTGGATGGTTTGATTCCTCTTCGTTCTTTCTTGCAGTCATGTCATCAAGAAGTATCCCGCAGACTTTACGTCAGCGAACACAAAAGGCGCAGACAGACCAGTAAGCAGAATTCCCTGTCGTGTACAACAGCACAGTCGGCTCACACAGTACGCTGCACGTCAGCATCCCAAGTTTCCATGGCACTGGCGGTCTCCGACTCCTGCAACGAATGAGCTGGTCCTGCCATTCGAATCTTCTTCCGTTCGCTCAGTAGTGTCAGATCATGCGCGTCAACCTTGTCCCTTGCTGTTCTTTGGCACTGTGACTTCCACAGGAATGCACCTGAATTGCCCACGAAGACACCGGATTGCCCACGAATGCACCTGTATTGCCCACAAAAGCACCTGGAAACCAAAACTGCTATGCGTGCAAGAAAAGTAGTTATCATGCAGGGTCAAAACCTTGTGTCTTTTTGAAAATGGCAAAAAAAAAAATTCTGGAAAAAAATTGGGATTTTTGAATTTTAAAAGTTTGGAACAAACTCTGCAGTAATTTTTGAGGAAGTTGAGCAAATTTTTTTTTTTCCAAAAAATTTTTTAGGGCTCCATCGGCCCCGCGGGAGCGTTTTAAAAAGACACAAGGTTTTGACCCTGCATGTTATGCGTGCAAGAAAAGTAGTTATGCGTGCAAGAAAAGTAGTTATGCGTGCAAGAAAAGTAGTTATGCGTGCAAGAAAAGTAGCTATGCGTGTAAGAAAAGTAGCTCTCAAGGATGCAGAAAAGTCAGGTGACAGGCAGTAAAATACTTTCAGTTCTAAAGAACTGAAAGTTTTCTTTATTATCGTGGTCAACTCTACATACTTGGGGGCGTGATTGAGCTCCTCAGGCTCGAATCACTGAGCTGCACATTGTAAGCGGTTCGTCCGTTCGAGAGTCTTCGGCTTGGGACTGCTCGTCTGCGATGGGAAAGATCGGGCGATACCCAGAGCCTTTCGTGTTAAATATGCATCTGGTACGCTCCGAAAATGAGAAATCCAGGTAGCCGACAGAGATGTTTCCATTCCCAACGCAGATCTCTGTCACTTGTTCCCATCGCAGAAGGAGAGATGCGTCGCAGGTTGTTCTCGAGGGCAATTTGCTGGTGTAAGGGAGATAGGGACCAACAACGTTGAATGTATTGTTCGTTGGAAGAAGGGTCACAAGCGCAAGCTATAACATGCAGGGTCAAAACCTTGTGTCTTTTTAAAACGCTCCCGCAGGGCCGATGGAGCCCTAAAAAAAGTTTTGGAAAAAAAAAAATTTGCTCAACTTCCTCAAAAATTACCGCAGAGTTTGTTCCAAACTTTTAAAATTCAAAAAACCCATTTTTTTTCCGGAAATTTTTTTTTGGCCATTTCCAAAAAGACACAAGGTTTTGACCCTGCATGGTAACTATAAATATTTGTGGCTTCAAAACCCCGTCCGTATGTCACAGTGAGCTGGTCCACCCCATCCTGATGAAGCTGTGGAATTCTCGGAAAACCAAACACTGCAGTCAACGACCTTCCCCACTTCGAAATGGAAAGGCTTGGGGCTCCATCGGCCCCGCGGGAGCGTTTTAAAAAACACAAGGTTTTGACCCTGCATGATAAATTGAAAGCTCCTATTCTGTCTGCTGCCTTCTGTTGGTGCTCTTCCTGCTGCTGCCTTACCGCTGCTGCCTTGCCGCTGCTGCCTTGCCGCTGCTGCCTTGCTTGCCCCTGCTGCCTTGCGCTCCTGTCTTCTTGCTCAGGTTCACATCAATGGGTATATTCAGAGAGTGCAAAGCATGTCTCTTGAAGGGCAGTTAGCACGAAGCTGAGCACAGTCCCTCTTCCAAAGCAGTCAGCGCCGAAGCGGTTCACAGTCAGTGGGTATATCAGAGAGTGCAAAGCATGTCTCCGAAGGGCAGTTAGCACGAAGCTGAGCACAGTCCCTCTTCCAAAGCAGTCAGCGCCGAAGCGGATCAGCCAATGGGCATTCAGAGAGTGCCAAGCAGTGTCTCTTATAGGGCAGATCAGCACGAAGCGAGCAGTCCCTCTTCCAAAGCAGTCAGCACTGCAGATCATAGCTAATGGGTATTCAGAGAGTGCCAAGCAGTGTCTCTTGTAGGGCAGATCAGCACGAAGCGAGCAGTCCCTCTTCCAAAGCAGTCCGCACTGAAGCAGATCATAGCAAATGGGTATGCAGAGAGTGCCAAGCAGTGTCCCTCTTCCACAGCAGTCCGCACTGAAGCAGATCGTAGCAAATGGGTATGCAGAGAGTGCCAAGCAGTGTCCCTCTTCCAAAGCAGTCCGCACTGAAGCAGATCGTAGCAAATGGGTATGCAGAGAGTGCCAAGCAGTGTCCCTCTTCCAAAGCAGTCCGCACTGAAGCAGATCGTAGCAAATGGGTATGCAGAGAGTGCCAAGCAGTGTCCCTCTTCCAAAGCAGTCAGCGCCGAAGCGGATCACAATGGGTTCAGTCAGAGTTAGAACCCTTCGGGTTCCAAGAGATGCAGCGGAGAACACGCGCCGCACCTGGTACTCTGCTCCCGGTCTACGTCAGTTCCGGGAAGCGACAGTTGCGAGACACCAAAACAAAATCGAAGGATAATGTTAGGTAGGTTTCGCTTCTGCCGACGCTTGCACGAAATTAGCTGACATTAATGGTGTGATCATATCCAAGTATTGCCGGGTTTGTGCCGGGTTTGTGCCGGGTTTGTACCGGGTTTGTACCGGGTTTGTGCCGGGGGGGGAGTCTCACTTTTTTATTTTGTTTTGCCTGGTGAACTCCCCAGCTCTCCTGGTGCTCAGGAGCTCCCTTATGCGGCGGAGCCACGAGTATCGGAGCTACCCCACTGTTTCTGCGCCTGCTACACACGCTCGTGTTGCCACGTTTAACGTAAAAGATGTGCCTTACGGAGAACAAGAGAACCCGAAACCGCGGGAGAACAAGAGAACCCGAAGCTGTGGCTCACGAAGGGGAAACAAATTGAAGTTTCTGGGTGGCATTTCGGGGTGCAATTGGTTGGGTGATTTTGCGACATGCCTCACGTTCTGCTGCGCTTTTGCGGCGGCTCTTCTCCTGAGTCTGATTCGGATGCCAGAGTTGAGTCTCTGTCAGAGTCGTCGTCTTCGTCACATTCATCATCATTTCGAGACCGCAAGACCTCATCCGGAAGGTCTTGGTCGTCGTCATGAGAAATTAGCCTTTTTAGAAGATGTCGCGGGTTCTTCACCTTTAGGCCTCGGGATAGCGCCTGTTGCTCAAGCTCACGAGCCGACAAGTTTTCATCGGCTTCTCTGATGTGCTTGACAAGCTTAGCCTTCGTCCAAGATTGGCACGACTTTGTGCCCCGTGCTTGAGCCTGTTCAACCAGCAGCAGCTTCGTCCAAAGACTGACTTCGCAGTCGAATCTCCTTGGCACAGTAGCGAGTAGGGCTGCTCTTTTCTCCCTCCGCTCATTCGCTTCCGTAACGGTCTTTTGCTTCTTTCTAAGTGCTAGGAGTTTCTCCGCACCAAGTCTCTTCTTGCGGGCAGCTAAACACTCGATGCTCCGACTAATATGCTCGTTGACAATCTTTGTAATGTCAAGCGAGTTCTCTTCCAGGAACGACAGGTGCGTTTCGTGCACGCAGAGCTTTGCTCGCAGACAAGCATCCCTCACTTTGATGGAACCTTGCTCAGCAACCTCGCGCTTGAGCTTTCCGCAAGATCCTTCCAGGAGGCTTGGCCCGAGGGTCACGGGGCGAGACAGATCAGGGCTGATTCCCGTGCAGTAGTTGTCAAACTCAAACAAAATCCCGCACACAAGGAAATGACACACTGCATTCAGGAACGCTGTGTCGTCTTCGACGAACTGTGACAGCGGGGTCATCGTTTTTACTTTGACACCCCTGTTGCCGAAGTACTTCGACAGATTCTCCTTTTCAGCTCCTTTGGGCCGGTTATCGTCAAGGTACTGGGCTGCTTGGGGGTCTGGCTTGAACAACTGCGGTTTCTTGCTCGTCCACAATAGCGTGCTGACAGATACGGAGCATTCAACTGGAGCCTGCAGAATGGTGGTGTTCCTTTGTTGCAGGCGAGAACAATCTGCTTTTAGGGCTGCCACAGCAATCGTCGCAAATATGTCCTTCCCAGTGCCCGCAGTGAACGTATCGCAGGGGTGGTCACCGCTTGCGAACTGCCACACAGCACGCAGCGCGGGGTACACGATGTGTGCGAACGCAAGCCCCGGAAGCCGCACAGTGTTTTGCGCTTTTCGTCCGCCCAGTTCTGTCCGTATGCGCGTCTTCGTCTTCGACTCGTCTGCATGGGCACTGTGCTGCTCGAGAAGCATTCTTGGAATACGCCGGATCTTCACCCTTTCCGACATCAGGTAGTCGACCGTTTTCATCAAGTCGAAGTCTTCAGCATCCTTCAGCACGGATCGTTCGTACGGGATGCTATCGACCAGAACGCAATACGAATCCCGTAGGCAGGAAAAGTCCTGAGCAACTACTACCGTGCATTGGTAGATGCTCACAGAAGCCGGATCAGCGTGAGCCACGCGAACATAGTCCCCCAAGACTGCGAACCCAATCGCCGCTGCTTTCCTCTGAACATCTGCAAAGGAGGCACACTCCACTTGGTAGTTGCTGCCATCGGGGATCACAAAGCGCATGTTCAAAAAGACCATTTCCCTGCCAACACGTGTTCCTACAGTTGGGGGGAAACAATTGAGCAGGTGCACTTTTACGGTTCGGTAACCTGCGACCAGGTGCACTTTTTACGGCTCGGTTTCTGCCCCTGTCCTTGGCGGTGTTGCTCGGGTCGGCTCGGTCGGAGCGAGCTTCTTCGCTATCCTTGGTCGCCTTCGGGGACGCTTGACGCGCCCTCTTCATACGTGGTGGTGTCGTCGGCGTCTGTCGACCCTTCTTACACGGTGTTGTCAGCTTCGGCCTGGCGGGGGCCGGCTTCGGGGGCGCTGGCACGTGATTTGGCAGGACTTAGTAGGTTTGGTGGGTAAATCCGAAATGGAAAAAACGCAAGACAGCTGATCTTCAACACAAAAGAAGAATGTTTCCAAATGATGCTGCTACACGTGCTCCAGTGGGTCCATTGGCCAGCTGAATTGCGTCTTTCGGCGGGGAAAATGATTCATGCTTTGGAAAGGGTCGCTCACGCGTCAAAGAAAGAGGTGACTATTCGCGGTGTTCGAGGTTTGCATCAGCAGGTACCCCCTTGCGAACAGGCTTCTGGTGGTGCGGACACAGGCTCGGGCGGTGCTGCAGCTTCTGTTCGCGGGATCTTGAAAGCTGCCCCCTCGAGGAAGTTGGTAAGCTGCTGAACACCTTGCGGAGGGGCCTTGCGCTTTGCAACCATTCCTTTGTTGACCGTCTTTTGGCTGGAGCTCACACTATCAAATTTCGTCTTGAGTGCGATTGGTACCTTGCCCCGAAGAGTGGGACACCTTACCATGTGGCGTGGAAAATTCTGAGAACGGGTGATCTTCCCTGAATGGGGAGTGATCACGAACCCGCACACACAAATGACGTTGCATCCTTCGACTGACACTCCGTACAGGTCCTCTGGAGCTTGGTCTGCATCTGACGTGCTTAGGAATGCCTTGACCTGCACTGTTTTCGTGGCCCCTACCATGCTGGACGTGCGGGCTTGTGGTGCTACCAACTTGTCATGGAGGTGTGGATGCCGTGCGCAAAGGAATGCACGGAGCACGTCGAGCTTGGCCGTAGGAAACGCCATGCCTACGTCCACGTGCAACGTGGCCTGGACCCGGTAGACCTCGCTGAGCGCGAGGTCAGTTGTAACCTCGCGTTCTTTGACGTTGCCTTCCTCTCCCGGGTCGCTGCTTATGTACTTCATGTACAGGCGAGCGACACTTGGAACTGTGTCTTTCAGAAGCGCGTTCTTCTGGTCGAGTGCAGTCATCCGTTGAGCACAGTTCGCCCGCAGGTGCGGTGTCAGGAGGTTATCTCTCAATGATGCGACCTCTGCTGGAGCAAGCAGGTACTCCTCGAAGATCAGGTCGTTAAGGGCTCCGACGCTACGGATCTGGGTGTCCAGGTCTTCCTTCTCCTTTCCCGAGCCTGGCTTCCCGGCAGGCTTCGACGGTCTTTCCTTCCGGGCTTTGCTGGCTTTGCTGCCGGGTTTTCTGCAGGTGTTGAAGCGGCCACGCTTGCCAAGATCGTCGCCAGTTGTTCTTTTGCGATCGTGCAATGGAAGCGACAGGTAAGCGGTCTCAGGTGCGCCATTGTTAGTTTTTAGAGTTAAAGTTCGCTTGAAAGTCTGGGGGTTTTAGGGTCTCCGTGTGACCGTTGTTTAATGCGTTCTCTTAGGGAGCCTGGATTTTTACCCTGGCAGGCCACTTTAATAGAGCAAGAATGTTTTTGTTCACTTATTCCTGTTCGAGGCGGTCCTGGAGAAGAAGCGATTGGTTCTCCGGCCACTGTGTTGCCAGAGCGAATCAACGCTTTAGATTCTGAGACCTTCTGCAGTTGCAATGATGGCGGCAACCTGTTTGCTCCAAGTCCAACTGTGTAAGCATTCTTCAGCCCCGTACCCCATGAATCCTGTGTGTGCGATGCGCGACCGACAGGCTGCAGCATACTGTGACCGGACTGCGACCCCCCGGGAGTGGGGTCGCGCTGGTCCGACCTCAAAAAGAACCTTTTACCCGCGAGCCCCCCCCCGTTTTGAGGGTGGAGGTGGGACTCCCATCCCAGAAGGGGACTCTGCAACAAAAAACCCAACGAAAAAAAAAAAAAACGACCCCCCTTTCAAGTATTGCCGGGTTTGTGCCGGGTTTGTACCGGGTTTGTACCGGGTTTGTACCGGGTTTGTACCGGGTTTGTGGACAGGGTTCGGATCACACCAATTAAACCTCCATTTTTTTTTCAGAAATCCCACTGTACCATGGCAGTCTACCCGACGGTTACTGGCTGTTACTGGCTGTTACTGGCAGTTACTGGCAACACAGACCTGTCAAACGCACCAATTAGTTATTATTTTTCAAATTTCCCAATATTTATAAATTAAAAACTACATAAATTAGGAGCCAGACGGTAGCTCAGGAGCAGTGATCCCTGAATACTTAGATCTACGGGATCCGGAAGGCTCCTGTGGCGCGGCCGGAAGTAGTGTGGCGCAGTCGTCAGTGCGTGACATTCCAGACCCACGGGTTCGGTGTTTGGCCCCGCTGTGCGTGTGTTTTTCGGCGAGTCAGTTCCCTCGACGCCAGTTGTGTCCCCAAGCATCAAACGCCGAACTTGGCATCAAGGTTCAACGGGGCAGAAAGGTTCGGGTTGCACAAACGCCGGCCTGAGCAACTCGCCAAGGGTGGTCCTAACACCACCGTATCTTGGTCTGAGATTCCCAGACAACGGCATGTCCTCGTTTTCCTACGACTGCGGGACTCCCGCACTTTTTCACTTGCACCTTCACCGCATTCATTCCCCCAACCGGTGGGAGCCGTGTGTGCAACACGCCATCACCCCATGATAGTGGCCGACCTTTTGCTATAATGCGCCAGTCCAACAGTCCCGAAAGAAAAAAAACGACCAATGAAGGTGCTATGGCTGCTGTCGGTTGTTGCTGTCGGAGTTGCTGTGAGACGACCGCTTCCAGAGACGGGACGGCTCGACTTCTCGTTGCTGAAGAGCCACGCACCGCCTTGCCCGTGTAAAGACGCTTCTCTCTGTGCACCGGTGTCCATCACCCATGACAAAGAAGTATTCGGATTCAACGCTGGGTCTACTCAGGAGCAATGGGAGAACTTGGACTGGACACAGGTTTGCATTTCAATCGGCTTCGTTCACAAATGAATTCTCTCACACTGCAGTAGAACTATGCTCTACAATCAATAGTTCAGTGCATATTGCTAGACGGCGAGCAAATTAATACGTTACAGGTAACAACCATCGCGTGGTCTACCGAGACGAGCCTCGTCTGCGAAGCTCATTCCCACAATGCCCGCGTTGTCGGTGGCGCCGCTACTATGAACCTGACGGAGCTCGGCACGAACGCGACGGCCTTCGACCTCTATGTCAATAACACCGTCAAAATGGTGCAGACGATGTTTCTCGATGGCGTTACATTCGACTACGAGAACCCGTTGCCACCAGGCGCGCCGGAAGCTGGGTACTATGTCGACATTATCGCGAAGACGGCCGCGGCGCTTCACAAACAGGTAAAGCGAATCTTGCTTGTAGATCCCTTTAAAGGTTAAACGCATATTATATCAGGGGATTAGCTTCGATGTCCACATTTGGACTGTCAGTCCAAATTTGGAAAGGCCCAGGGGACGGTTTCCCGGTTTCAGAACCGGGGGTTTCCGGTTTCGGGTTTTCAAAAAAATCGAAGAAAACGGACTCTTCGTGAGGAGAAACCGTACCGACAGTCGCGACACCGCGGTCCGTAAGCGACTATCTTCCGATGTACCACCTCGCTGCCTCAGCGGACAAGCCCTGCGGACGCTGCGGAACCTGCATGGAGCTACGGACCTCCTCCAAGCACTCACCCGTAGAGCCATCATGCCGTTCAAAACCCGCAACGAGTGCGCCGTAGAAGGCTGCTACCACCGAGGAAGTGCAGATCATGTCCTGACGGCTGGCGATGAACGACATATTCTATGCTACGGACCCGAAGCCAACCTCACGCGCATCTTTGGACAGAGTGAGGGAACCTGCAGACAAATATTGGATGAATTTGCAGCCCGCAACACAGCAGTCATGCTGTCCGTTTGCGCGCGTGTCCGCTATCAGGAGCCCAGCGGGAAAGCAACAGACTGCACGAGATCAAGTCTAGCTCGAAGATACGATACCACAAAACATTTCTTTTGGGAACCCCACCGATCACCACGAGCACGCACTAAGCTGGACTTCAAAAGCACACAAAAGGTCGAAAGACACCAATCTGTACGTCCATTCGGGATCGTCGGAAACATAGAAAACAAATCATGATAAAAAGTCCTTAGAGGACTAACACAATTCGTTTACTTCCATAGAGGTACCTAACAATTTGTTTATTTCCTTAGAGGTACCAAACACTTTTTTTTAGAGGATTAAGCTTATCGGAAGCACTTAAGTCGGGAAAATATAAATCGGAACTGCTTCCGATATATAGTTTTCTGCTTCCGTTATATATTTTCTGCTTCCGTTATATATTTTCCAGCTTCCGTTATATATTTTTCCCAGCTTCCGTTATATATTTTCCAGCTTCCGTTATATATTTCCCAGCTTCCGTTATATATTTTCCAGCTTCCGTTATATATTTTCCAGCTTCCGTTATATATTTTCCAGCTTTATATATTTTCCAGCTTCCGTTATATATTTTCCAGCTTCCGTTATATATTTTCCAGCTTCCGTTATATATTTTCCAGCTTCCGTTATATATTTTCCAGCTTCCGCTATATATTTTCCAGCTTCCGTTATATATGCTATGTTCTGATAAAGATTGGAGTGTTTCCATAAGTCACCACACAGAAATGCAGGCCCAAAGTCACCGGAGAAAGCCTAACTAGATAACGAAGAAAGCCTAACTAGAGAAACAAAAGAGGAACAGCAACAAGATGGAAAGGCAACGAGACGCATCTGGAAACCCCCGACAGCAAAATCAGCAGCAGCTTCCGCACCAGCTGCAACTTCCGCAGTTTCAGCACCCGCAGCAGTTTCAGCACCAGCAGCAACTTCCGCATCAGCTTTACCAGGCACACAACGGAACGATGTTCCGGTGGGCGTCCTTGCAGCAGGCCACTAAGGCCACACCCCCGAAACCACCATGCAGCGCGGTTCCATCCAAGAAGATCTGGGGTAGAGCCCCGGCAAGAGCCCTCTTTGAGCTGGCGAGGGCCAGGAAGGCGCACTTGAAGTGCACCGGTTCGCTGTCGTTGTCTGGGGGACCAGGGGTTACACTCCACACGCTCCCCGGGTTTGCGTCTGCAATGGCACGCAAATAGGGCCGCACAAGCCCGTATTCGCGGGCGAATTCTTCCATTTCCACCCGCTGCGCCTTCTGCTGCAGGCGCTGCACTGCAGTATACGAGAGCGACGTCTCGTGGTCTGCCTGCAGCGTCTTTCGGGCAGAGGCTACCCCATGTGAGGTGCTAAGCAACGATGTATGTGTGTTGCTTCCAAACGGCCCCCGTTACCCCGCGTGTCACACGCCACTTCTCCTCTGGAAGGCACGTGTGATTGCCTACGCTCACTACCTTGACCTGGTGCCCAGCCTCAATAGACTCTTTCTTCGCCATAACTGTCCAGCTGCACGCCGCATCACAACACCTCACCTTTCATTGACCTCGAACTTCGCCAGAGAAGACCTTCTTAAAGAATCTCCCTGTTTTGCTCGCGTGGCTGAGGAGAGCCCCCCTGTAGTCTTCCACTTCGCGAAGCAATCCTCACTTTTCACCCCGCCCATCGTCACGTCTTCTGCTTCCGCTGCTGCGACCTGCTGCCCTGCATCTGGGGGGGCTGCTCCTTCTGCTTGCGGTGCGTCCCGATGCTGTGCTTGCAGCCCGGCAGCTGGTGGGGCTGCTTCTTCTGCTCGTGGTGCGTCCCGATGCTGCGCCTGCACCTACCTGGCCGCTGGTGGGGCTGCTGCCCGTGGTGCGGCCTGATGCTGTGCTGCTCGCACGTGCCCAGAGGCTGCGCCTCGCGGTGCGTCTGGATGCGGGTTGTATGGTGCGTCCATATAGGCACCCGGACCGGAGGAAGGCACTGGGTTGTAGTAACCCGGAAAACCCGCCGGACTGTGCTGGTACTGCACAGTCTGGGGCTGAAAATGCTGCTGGTGCTGAAGCTGCTGCTGCTGGTGCTGGTGCGGCTGGTGGTGCTGCGGGTGCTGAAACTGCTGCGGGTGGTACTGTGCCTGGTGAAGCTGGTGCGGAAGTTGCTGCTGGTGCTGGAACTGCTGCGGGTGGTTCTGTGCCTGGTAAAGCTGATGCGGAAGTTGCTGCTGGTGCTGGAACTGCTGCGGGTGGTTCTGTGCCTGGTGATGCTGATGCGGAAGTTGCTGCTGGTGCTGAAACTGCTGCGGGTGCTGAAACTGCGGAAGTTGCAGCTGTTGCTGCTGATTTTCCTGTCGGGGGTTTCCAGATGCGTCTCGTTGCCTTTCCATCTTGTTGCTGTTCCTCTTTTGTTTCTCTAGTTAGGCTTTCTTCGTTATCTAGTTAGGCTTCCTCCGGTGACTTTGGGCCTGCATTTCTGTGTGGTGACTTATGGAAACACTCCAATCTTTATCAGAACATAGCATATATAACGGAAGCTGGAAAATATATAGCGGAAGCTGGAAAATATATTACGGAAGCTGGAAAATATATAACGGAAGCTGGAAAATATATAACGGAAGCTGGAAAATATATAACGGAAGCTGGAAAATATATAACGGAAGCTGGGAAAAATATATAACGGAAGCAGCTTCCGTTATGTATTTTCCCGACTTAAGTGCTTCCCTTATGGTTAAGTCCGTTTTTTTTTATTTCCTTAGAGGTTCCAAATCGAAATTCTCCAAGTACATTTCTCAGCCAATTTGGCCTAAAAACAATTTTGGAAATTTCCTTACAGGTACCAAATTTTGGCTTGAAATTGTTACCAGACTTTTTGGCTGGAAATGCACTTTGTGTTTTTTTTTGTGTTAACAATGCATTGTTGGTACTAAAAATTAGTAGTTGGCAGCGTACTAAAAGCAACAAGTGCGCACAAACAAACGGAAGCGCCATACTACAGGTTAGACGGTAATTCTGGCGGCTTTAGCTGCGTCGTCTTTAAAGGTGGCGTTTTTAGTTCTGGCGGACCGGGATTTTTCGATTTTTCGGCCTTTTTGATTTAATTATTTATTTCAGAGGAGGAGGAGGGAAAATGGCATCGTGGTGATTGGTACCGTGGGTAAACGGTACAGTAGAAGGCACACGAGGGGTTTGTACAGAAAAAAAGAAGAGCAACGTTCAAGAAACGAAAAAGAAAGCAGTAACGCGTGAGGGGGAAAGGGAGGGCTATGCTGGCGGGTGGGCGCTTTTCATCAAAAAAACACAGAAGGCCAACACTGTGTGTCCGTAGTTCACCTGTTACATGACCAGATTAGCGCTCAATTAGAGTGATCATTTAACAAGTGGGTAGTGAGGGAAAGTTCTGGTTCGTCAATCGATGTCGGCCAGACGTCTCTTGGCTGGGGGAGCCCCAAAACCAAATGTTTGGAGTCCGGCCGTTCTCGGGCGCTTCTGCGCTTTTTTTGCTGCCGTGTGCGCACGGTGCGCTGCTTTGCGCTGGTCGTTAGTTAGATTCTCTTGCTTGGGCCTTCCTTTTCTCACCACAAGCACAAAGGGCTGATGGCCAGCAGCCACGGGGGTTGCAGCGTCTGCCGTTCTGTGTTGCCGCCGAGAAACAGACTGGCTTGTTCTAACAGCAGGCGCGCTCGCGGGAGGCTGATCGGTGCCCAAAGGCCCACTTGCAGCCGGTCTTTCTTCGTCGGCCTCGTTGTCTGGACCCATCGGTTCGGCTTCCTCAATGTCAAGCTCGGCGAGCCGCCGGTATTGGTCGTATTAGATAGTGAGGGGGTGGAGGGGGGCACATCGTTCCACACGGCACGAAGAAGCCCTGCCGCACCCCAGGACTTCACAACCTGCTCCTTCGAAACTGCATCAAGCGCAGAGGCGAGGTAGCTGTATTTGCGGTCACGGCGCACCTTCATTCGGCCTTCGAGGAGAGCAGTGGGCGGGATCTGACAGTGCGCCTTTAATTGTGGCGGCGTTAATTCTGGCATTTTTATTTCTGGCGGACAGCCAAATCCGCCAGAATAACCGTCTAACCTGTAATTTTTTTGGGTCAGAATTCACATTTTCCAGATTTTGGCCGTTTTTGCCGATTTTTCCAGAATTTGGCCATTTTGCATACTTGTACCCCGCCTTAAAAAAAAACGGGGGAAGCGGGGGAAAAGCGGGGATTTTCCCCGCTTTTCCCCCCGCTTTTTTAAAAAGCGGGGGAAACGCGGGGAAAAAGCGGGGGATCAGACAACACAATTCTGGACGAATATGGGCGAACAGGTCGTCCACACCTGTCGGGGAGGCTCGGAGGTCCTCGGGTCGTAGATCAGGCATGCTTCCGAAAAAGAGATGCCTGCACAGACCAAGCGCGGTGCCGGGGACATTGGTTCGGACGCCCCTTTCCTATATTGGGCATGACCCCTTTTCCCTAACTGGGGGGGTCGGCGACGCACACGCAACCTTTCCCCCGTGGCCAAGAAGGTCGCCCCGAAGAAGTGTGAAAACGGGAAGCAAGGCAGAGTCGCCCCGAAAGCCGTTCCTTCGGCTGGCAGAGACAGTGACGGCTATGAAACCGAAGCGACTTCGGCTGCGACTTCCGCAGCTGCGCACGGGCATTCTGAAAACATGCCCTGGGGTCGCTCGGGGGTTTCAACCCTGAGTACGAGGCTGACCCCGAACGAGCTCTCGCTCAGGGCAAACTCCTCATCAACGACGACATCACGCAGTGTTTGGCTCCGGAACTCGGCGGGAGATTGTGACGATGAGGTAGGTGAGTATTGAATGAGATGCGCCACCTGCTGCATCACCTCAGGACGGGCTGCCCAGTATATCGGAGTTAGTGGGTACGTCACCCACTCGCCTGGCCCGCCCGGTCAGTCCGAGATCACCAAAGAAGACCTGCTGCACCGCCAACCCGACGTCCTGGCAAGGTCGAGGCAGGTTATCCGTGCCGACCGATCTCGGCGTGGGGACAACGACGTCGCCCCGGGCAACGCGTGCGTGACAAGGTCCCGGGAATAACATCGCGGCCCTGCCCACGCAAGCTCCTACACGCTTGGGGCGGGACTCCCCATCTGGGGCATCCTGCACTGCAGAAGGGGGGAAGTCGACCAGCGTGTTGTTGACGCAGCAATAGCGAAGTGCGCTAGGGCCGACCGCTGGCTAGTCCTGGCAGCGCTTCCGTCCCCTGATGTCGCGAAGGAGACGCGGTTGCTAGCTCCCGTTCGGGGCTTCCTCCCCGCCCTCCTTCGTTCGGGCGCTGCGCCAAAGGTCCATTGAGATAAGAGCCATTGGGACAATCCAATAGACACGTGAGCTGAAGCGCGGTCGGCCAGCAAACGCAAGCTTGCTCGCCGCCAGCTGAGCTCCGTCTGTTAGACTCACAGCCACGGTTGCGCACCTGCCGCCTCCGTCGCTTAGTCAGTCCCGCACAGGCCGCCCCTGCTAGCAGCGGCTGCGCCGTCGGCTCTGTCCCACAGCTTTAGCAGGCCAGCTAAGGACCGTAACCACGTATTCTGTTTGGGCGAACGCGGCATTAAATGTAAACCCCCCTCTCGCATATAATTTACATTTTTGGGGTCCAAAAAATGTAAATTATATACGGTATGTAAATTATACACGAGTTTGGGCCCCTATGTAAATAATACGCGAGATTCACTTCGTGGTGTATATAATTTACATTACGAGGCGCTTACACAGACCCCTTACAGGGCTAGAACACCGCACAAAGGGGCGGGGATGGCTGAACTAAAGGCACTGCAGACAGCAGCCTTGGAGGAGCTGCGTCTCCAGAATGAGGCAAGCGAGTTCGTTGTTGTCGGGTCCGAAAGTGGAAGCGAGTTCTCCGAGCTTGAAGACGATCCCGGGGCTGTAAGCACAGACGGGGGCTCCGACGGTGACGTGGCTTCGTTCGCCGGCGGAGACGACGACGGCACAGACGAGGAAGGTGAAGGCAAGGAAGACGAAGATGGGAATAAAGCTGAGGAGAGCGACTCTGGTGATGGGGACCCGGAGGAAGAGGGTGGTGCACCGCCTGCTGCAAAGAAGGTGAAGCTGGAACGTGGGGTTGCTAAGAGGGCGAACAGGAGAACAACATGCCTCGAGTCCAAGGGCAAGATTGTCCGGAAGTTCGACGAACTGGTGGTCGCAGTGGCGGAGAGGGAGGCGGCAAAGCCAGAGGCAACAAGGAAGAACCCGAATTCGCAGAGTCGTGAGGTGATGAGCTCGCTGCGGAGTTGGGCAAAGGAAAACGTGGACAACGGTGCCACAACCATCCACAACCGCAGCCAGGTTGAAAGCTTCCGGAAGGCTGTGACATCGTCCAGGGGTAGCGGCTCTCTACGCGTGAAGCGCAGAATGAGGCACAGGAAGACGCTCTTCCCGCTTGTTGAGGCATGCCTGAAGGTGTTTGTCGTAGAGAAGCGCAAAGACAATCGGAAAGTGACACTGCAGACGTTGAGGAACGTGAGGAGTGTCTCCACAACGTACCTGCGAAACTTCCTGAGCAGGAACCGCTTTCGAGTCAAAGTGGTGCAGAAGCAGACCCCCTTTACGCGGGATGACATCTGTGCGAAAGCACAGGTGTTCCACACACACCTCCACCACGTTCTCCCCCATGTCGACGGTGTCCTCAACATGGACGAAGTCCCGTGCTCCCTTTCGGGTAGCATGGGGAAAATCAAAACCGTCGCCGCCATTGGCGACAAGGATGTTCGTGTCAACCACGATGCCAATGCCAGCAAGAGGTCCGCAACGCTCCTTGCCTTTGCAGCAACAAAAAAAGGTGGCCCTGACTTTTCCCCATTCCACGTCCCACCCATTCTCATGCTCAAGGGCCAACCTCGCCGCGACTCCATTAAGCAGGAGAAGTACGACACCCGGGTCAAGGTCATTTGGACCCCGAAGGGCGTGGTGAACAGCGAGACAATGGTAAACCACGTCGTGCCTCACGTGAAGAAATGGTGTGAAAAGGCAGGTTGCGCGACTACATTGGTAATCCTGGATTGCGCAACGTCCCACCTCACCTCTGCTTCTCTCACCTCCTTTTTCAGCAGCCGTCTACCCGTTGCAGTCATACCGGCAGGAATGACGAGCTGGCTGCAATGGGTAGACGTGTTCTTTGCAGCGTCTTACCGCTCCCGTCATGCAAAGGCGTTTGAAGAACACAGCGAAAAGAAGCTCACCGCCAAGCAAAAAAGAAGCCTGCTTGCAAAGTTGGTAGCTGAGGCCACACTTAATGCCACAACAGGAGTGACTCAGGCTTTTGACCGCTTGGGATACCACGGCCCAACGCACCCTGAAACACGTATCAGAGGTATTGATCCCGGTTACACCTTCGTTGCCCCGCCCCCAGCTGACACGGAAGACCACAAGGAGAGACTGGAAAAGAAAATCAAGGAAGCGGAAGAAAAGGGCCGGCAAATGGCTGCCGCTTCCGCTCGGGATGCGCCCAAGGGCAAACACAAAAAGCCGCTTCCCCCAGGGGTGCAGAAGATCACAATGTTTACCCAGGTGAAAACAGAGGTGAAAGCAGAGGCTTCACAGCCCAACCCCGGCTCACAACAGTAGCAGCCTTTTTCCTTTCAAGACTTTGGAGCCGTCCTTCTTCTATTATTAAAAAGCGAGAACATCATCATCACCCCTCGTTTTTGAGTCAGCAATGGAAAGTCTTTCTGCAGTGTTCCCCCCTTTGTTCTGACTTCACTCCGATGCGCATCTTAGAGAGACGTGGAGCTGAAACACGAAGGCACAGCTGCCACACCTGCTGACCTTCCCTGGTACACTTGAGCATGGCTTGTTTGTCCCCGGGAAAAATGAAAAAACCATATGTAAATTATAGAAAAATGTAAATTATATGCGAGTTTGGCGTAAAATGTAAATTATATACGGTATGTAAATTATATGCGGATGTAAATTATATGCAGGGGGGGGGTTTACGTTAAATGCGCGGGACGAGTGGGAGCAACGGCTCCGAGTGACCCCTCGAAGGAGCGGAATTTAATGGGAGTTTAATGCCAGCTAATTTCGTGCAAAGCGCCGGCAGAGAACGAAACCACCGAACAGGACACGCATTTTCTTCCCACCCGCCCGCCCCAGAAAATAGACGGGGGGTAGCTCACTTGAAGAGTTCCTTCTCGGCCAACGAGTCGCGAGGTAATCGGTATGTTGTGGGCCTTCGGGAGCACGCGTTCCCAGCGGCACGCTATGCGAGCGCCTTCCGAGGCACGGGTTCGGAATCGTCTCCGAAGGAACGGACGGCTGCACGCTGAAGCGCTCCCTCCATGCGCGAGATATGCACCTCGCTCCCTCCAAGCGCTATAATTAATGTACCCCGCGAACGCCTCCAGCCTCCGAGCTGTCATCGGATACGGCGGATGCCCGCTCGCACCACTCCCTGTGGACCACGTGCCTGACTCGACCTGTACGTCCTCTCACGTGCCTGACTCGACCTGTACGTCCTCTCGATCCTCCTGGTCGTGTACAGAGGCCTCACGTGGGCACGTCGGTACGGTCCGCAAGGGGGCTCGAGCGCGAGTCTCACGACTGCTGAGTTGGACGGTAGGCGCGTATTCGTGTCGGGCCCTGCAGCTGCTAGGGGAGCACTCTGCGCTCCTGGGGGCCTCCAGCCTGCGAGCGATAAGGACAGTGGACGGTGTCCAAGACACAAGGCAAGTGATGCAGACGCCTACATTTGAGGGGGTCGGTCTGGTCCCGCCCGTTGCATGAGAGGCAGTGTCCTGCCTAAACATTGAACTAAGACTTTTCCCCCTGCGCCACCCGGAGGCGCCCGAAGGTTTGCCGGGCAAAGTCGTGGTCTTCGCTGCTGAAAGGTGTGGCGGCCGGCGCCTGCCTTGCCAGTGTGTCAAGTATACTTCTTTCAGGGAGGCCCTTGGCACTGCGGAGAAGCCAGGGGTCCTGTCGTGCCTCAACGAGAGCCGCCCCTCGGGAGGAGTAGAGCGGCCTTCGTCAGCCGCGCCGGGATAGGGGCTGCTGTCCCCTCCTCAAGACGAGCATGGACTGCGAGTGAAAAGATGGGCGATTGGTCAGCGGACACCATGGTCACCTACTACGGGGACAAGGTCCTCGGGGGCTGTGTCGAGGCGGGTCATTTTTCTTTCTCTAGCCCACATGTACACTGCGATTCAAAGCGGGCTGACCGGTGAGTAGGTCTGCCGCTCTGCGATGCTCGGACGATGAGGTTGCGGTCCCTGGCTTGCTAGGGCCGACTCGGCGAGGGACAATCCAATAGACACGTGAGCTGAATGGCGCGGTCGGCCAGCAAACGCAAGCTTGCTCGCCGCCAGCTGAGCTCCGTCTGTTAGACTCACAGCCACGGTTGCGCACCTGCCGCCTCCGTCGCTTAGTCAGTCCCGCACAGGCCGCCCCTGCTAGCAGCGGCTGCGCCGTCGGCTCTGTCCCACAGCTTTAGCAGGCCAGCTAAGGACCGTAACCACGTATTCTGTTTGGGCGAACGCGGCATTAAATGTACGTTAAATGCGCGGACGAGTGGGAGCAACGGCTCCGAGTGACCCCTCGAAGGAGCGGAATTTAAACTGCGATTCCTCCTACATGAGTTTTGCACGTCTCAACACTGAACCTTGACAGGTAGGACCGAGAATTCCAACAGGTAACGAAGAAATGTTCGCGTGTTATTCTACTCCAATTACAGGACAAGTTATGCAATTTTCTTCAGCCCTCATCCGTGCTGCAAATGGGGAAAAATTGGCAAAAATGGGCCAAAGTGGCCAAAACCTGGAAAAATCTGCAAAAACGGCCCAACATGGCCAAAAACTGGAGAAATCGGCAAAAAATGGCCCAAAATGGCCCAAAATGGCCCAAAATCGCCAAAATCTGGAAAAACCGGCAAAAACGGCCCAAAATCGCCAAGAACTGGAAAAATTGGCAAAATTTTGCTAAAAAGTTGCTGAGTACATTTTCAGGGCAAAAAACAAATTTGTTAGGTTTGGTACCTCTAAGGGCATTTTTTGGTACCTCTAAGGAAATAAACGAATTGTTTGGTACCTCTAAGGAAGATCACCCAAAAATCATTTATAAATGAGGACTAAGCTTATCGGAAGCACTTAAGTCGGGAAAATATATATCGGAACTGCTTCCGTTATATATTTTTCTGCTTCCGTTATATATTTTCTGCTTCCGTTATATATTTTCAAGCTTCCGTTATATATTTTTCCCAGCTTCCGTTATATATTTTCCAGCTTCCGTTATATATTTTCCAGCTTCCGTTATATATGCTATGTTCTGATAAATATTGGAGTGTTTCCATAAGTCACCACACAGAAATGCAGGCCCAAAGTCACCGGAGAAAGCCTAACTAGATAACGAAGAAAGCCTAACTAGAGAAACAAAAGAGGAACAGCAACAGGATGGAAAGGCAACGAGACGCATCTGGAAACCCCCGACAGCAAAATCAGCAGCAGCTTCCGCACCAGCTGCAACTTCCGCAGTTTCAGCACCCGCAGCAGTTTCAGCACCAGCAGCAACTTCCGCACCAGCTTCACCAGGCACAGTACCACCCGCAGCAGTTTCAGCACCCGCAGCACCACCAGCCGCACCAGCACCAGCAGCAGCAGCTTCAGCACCAGCAGCATTTTCAGCCCCAGACTGTGCAGTACCAGCACAGTCCGTACTCCTACCCGGCGGGTTATCCGGGTTACTACAACCCAGTGCCCTCCTACGGTCCGGGTGCCTATATGGACGCACCATACAACCCGCATCCAGACGCACCGCGAGGCGCAGCCTCTGGGCACGTGCGAGCAGCACAGCATCAGGCCGCACCACGGGCAGAAAGAGCAGCCCCACCAGCGGCCAGGGAGGTGCAGGCGCAGCATCGGGACGCACCACGAGCAGAAGAAGCAGCCCCACCAGCTGCCGGGCTGCAAGCACAGCATCGGGACGCACCGCAAGCAGAAGGAGCAGCCCAGGGCAGCAGGTCGCAGCAGCGGAAGCAGAAGACGTGACGATGGGCGGGGTGAAAAGTGAGGATTGCTTCGCGAAGTGGGAAGACTGCAGGGGGCTCTCCTCAGCCACGCGAGCAAAACAGGGAGATTCTTTAAGAAGGTCTTCTCTAGCGAAGTTCGAGGTCAATGGAAGGTGAGGTGTTGTGATGCGCCTTCCTGACCCTCGCCAGCTCAAAGAGGGCTCTTGCCGGGGCTCTACCCCAGATCTTCTTGGATGGAACCGCGCTGCATGGTGGTTTCGGGGGTGTGGCCTTAGTGGCCTGCTGCAAGGACGCCCACCGGAACATCGTTCCGTTGTGTGCCTGGTAAAGCTGATGCGGAAGTTGCTGCTGGTGCTGGAACTGCTGCGGGTGGTTCGGTGCCTGGTGATGCTGATGCGGAAGTTGCTGCTGGTGCTGAAACTGCTGCGGCTGCGGAAGTTGCAGCTGGTGCGGAAGCTGCTGCTGATTTTGCTGTCGGGGGTTTCCAGATGCGTCTCGTTGCCTTTCCATCTTGTTGCTGTTCCTCTTTTGTTTCTCTAGTTAGGCTTTCTTCGTTATCTAGTTAGGCTTTCTCCGGTGACTTTGGGCCTGCATTTCTGTGTGGTGACTTATGGAAACACTCCAATCTTTATCAGAACATAGCATATATAACGGAAGCTGGAAAATATATAGCGGAAGCTGGAAAATATATAGCGGAAGCTGGAAAATATATAACGGAAGCTGGAAAATATATAACGGAAGCTGGAAAATATATAACGGAAGCTGGAAAATATATAACGGAAGCTGGAAAATATATAACGGAAGCTGGAAAATATATAACGGAAGCTGGAAAATATATAACGGAAGCTGGAAAATATATAACGGAAGCAGCAAAAATATATACCGGAAGCTGGGAAAAATATATAACGGAAGCAGCTTCCGTTATATATTTTCCCGACTTAAGTGCTTCCCTTATGGTTAAGTCCGTTTATAAATTATGATTTCAAGTGGCCCCTGTACTGTACAGTACTGCAGTTACAGGGCGCGTCATGGTGTGTCACTGCAGTTCGAAGCTTTTCACTTGGCATCCATAGTTTGATAGACGTGCACACCATCGCCGCAAGCTTATATCTCACCCCCCTCCGTCCCTTCTTTGCGTGCGCGGGGCGGTCCCAGGCACTCAGACACCCACAGGTACTGTAGAGCCCCAAAACCGGGGTTTTGGCTGAAACCGGCTTTTTTGTGCGGTCAGACAAAGAGCTAAAGTCCCCTGATTCAAAGGCGGCCGAGAACAAAAAGAAATAAAAACGACCGCACAAAAATGGCACGTGGAGGAGAGCAAGCTAGCTTGGATGCCTACGCATGATGGACTAACCCGTTTCTTCGGCTTGGAAATTTGGTGTACCGTACCGTTTTTTTCGCAGTAACAATGCTTTGTAAACACGAAAGAACGCTGCCAGCGTGTTTGGGAGAAGATTAGCCTAACGATCATATTCACTCACTATCAATCACTAACAGGCTAATCCTCCCCCGGCACGTACAAACAAAAGCGCTACGCGAGCCGAAAATTTGATTATTAGTATTTGAAGAGCACAGAGTGGAGATGACCACTCCACTACATTAGAGGGCCACACATGTTACGACCATCAATTAGAGTGCGTAGTGTGTAACTCCATTCTTCTACTGTACTCAGAGACGCGGTAACGGGGGTTCCAGTCGACAAATCCTGGCTGTTGCTTACACCGCGACACTAGGGGTTGAGGCCGGAGAGGAGGCAGAGACCCGTGCAACACTGGCAGGTGAGCGGTGAGCCCCCTGCGTGCAGAAACCGCTGAAAAACAGTGAAAACGCAAAAAACCGTTAGCGGTCCAAATTTGGAAAATGGGCCGGAAGCTAATGCCCAGGGAAATTCCATTCCACGAAAAAAGTGCCACACTTTTTGCAGCCCCTTTTGGGTCAAGATTGTGGAAATTCTGGTACTCAAAAAGCAAGATCGGCTATAATGCAAGTGCTGACAAGCGTTAATCTTGACGTTATTGTTCTTTCTTGATCTCAACTTCACGTCATTGCAAGTTCTGCTCTTCTGTTTAGCAAACGTGTCCTTTGCTTCGCCCTTGCCTCTTCAGGTGGTTCGAGCAATCTGTCGATCACGATTCCTATCCTGCTTTCTGCCACGGCCCTCGCTGGATCCCGACCCCGTCCGGCCTGCAACCTTCGGCTTCCTGATCCCACAGTGAGCCCTACTGCCCTCCACTGCACGTTGCAAGGCTCGAGGGTGCCGTATCAGCACCTGAGATCGTGATACGTGATACGTATCCGATACGCGAACGTTTCACGTATCACACCACCTTATGCATAGGGTGGGGCGGGTCAAAATTCCAGTCGTCACACCACAGAGGTCTTTCGCCCACACCCAACAAATGCATATGGGTTAGTGCCAAACCCCCCCTTTGTGGTGTTTCGACAAGTCACTTTTTTGGCATGAACCACCCTGTTGTGCGTGCTTCGCGGGCTTTCCATGCGGTACTGCTGGTCGGGAGCGTCTTCGTTTTTGCCATCGTCTTGACCGCCCCCCGGGTCAGCTTTGGCGCCTGCTTTGGAGCAGAAGACGGAGGCTGCTGAGTCGCAGCGCAGCACCTACCTCTTTGAAGACATAAGGCCAGTCATTGCGGTCCAACGCGTAAGGAAACCGCAGAACCCTCCCAAAACCCCACGGAATACCGGGCCCCACACCCGAAACGCGGGTGTACCCCACACCGCTCGCAAAGTCGCTCTTTAACTCCATGAACCCCACCCCCCGTGTACGTTTATTGCTCTATGCCCGCAGAAGCTTCGAGGCAGAAACGAAGAAGTAGTCCAATCGAGGCAGAGACGAAGCAAACAGTCAGGCCAGGTTTCCTGGGGACAGGAGCGGGTTTGCCACGCCTAGTCCCAGGGCCCGGTCCCACCCTCCTGTCCTCTCGTCGAAAACTTATTGTTAAAACGGAAAAGACTTTCCCGAAGGTCGCTGAGAACCCTATGCGACACGGACTCTGTCCGTCCAGCCCCTCGTGGGGCCTGGCGCCTACGTCGACCGTCAACTCCTCCCTGTTGCCATTCCATTCCACGACAAACTACTACAACTCTGTGCAGTCTATTGTCACAGATTGTTGCTGCATAAGTCCAAACTACTACTGTTCTCTCTCTTGCTTCGCATGAAGAAGCTAGGTTCGTCACGGCAGCCTCCCAGAGAAGGGAAATACAATTCAACCATACAAAGAACGTCAATGTAATGCAAACCGTGGTCAACGTCAAACAGGTACCCGGAAGCCAGGTTTCGGTTTGCGTTGCCTGGTCTCCCTTCAACATAGATGGGCGCTACTACGACATGAAGGGCTTCGCTCAAGCTGCCGACCTGCTTTACGTCATGATGTACGACACGAGAAGCCAAGTCTTTGAGCAGTGCATCGCTTCACCGAATTGCGCTTTACCCCTTGTCCAACAAGGTGTCGAACAGTACGTAAACATGGGTATTGCTCCCAAGAAGATTATACTTGGGCTTCCTTGGTACGGGTATGATTACCCGTGTCTCCCGGGTACAGCACCGGATGCCCAGTTCTGCCCCATCAAGCTCGTCCCGTTTAGAGGAGTCAATTGCAGCGATGCTGCCGGCTCTGAAATTCCTTTCTCCTTTTACATGTCCCTGCTCAACAACCAAACTGTCATCACAAAACCGAGGACATGGGAGAGCGATGTCTCGACACCGTACTTCAACTACCGAGCAGCGGACAACAGCATTCACCAAATGTGGATCGACGACGCGCAGTCATT
Source organism: Diplonema papillatum (assembly GCA_030068145.1). Taxonomy (NCBI): domain Eukaryota; phylum Euglenozoa; class Diplonemea; order Diplonemida; family Diplonemidae; genus Diplonema; species Diplonema papillatum. The sequence goes on along the minus strand of JAPJBO010001424.1, from coordinate 12,375 downwards.
GAAGGCAAAATATCAAGTAGTGGTAGACTACGGGCTCCGAGGAACTGGCCCGTTCACCTTTGCCGACCTGGACTACAGCACCCCCCAGGCGAAGTCCCAGGCGGCTTCCATGTGGGACGCGCTGAAAGTCTTTACGGAGACCTAAGCAGGTCAGAGTGATGAATTGGTTGGCTTTCCAAAATAGGCGCCCCATTTTCTTCACCCTCGGACCATCGTTCGTTGTCGAAATATGAACTCCCAACCACTTGTTCTTTCTGTTTCGCAGCCAATCGACCAATACAGGTGAGATCCCTTCTTTGGTAACATTCTGCTACTTCGTGCAGCAAGATAAGATCCTCTGTGCTCCTTTCACCCTTTTTTGTTCAAAGACCACAACGCATCCCCACGAACACCGAGGTGGTTTTACGGACCCCGATCGGACGTGTACCGATTCGGCTTTCGCCGCAGGATACACGAGCGTCTTACGGTTCCTCTGGGTGTCTGTGTCAATGACTATACACACGGCGGGGGCTGCCGTTTTTGTACTGCCTCCTTCGAAGTAAGCACAAGGCACTGAGTATTTCCCCATCAGAACATGCGCCGTGTAGAAAATATTGCGTATTGAGTGTACAAAAAGCAGGAGGGAGCATGACCCGATTCGGGCAAGGAAAGAATAATAACAGTGCCCTGGCTTCGTCGCTGGCTTCTCAAGAAGCGAAGAGGAACGTGTCCAAAGCTATACCTCCGCCGAAGGGGTCCGACTACGCGTTCAGGGTTGAGCCAGAAGTGGTCATGTCGGGGAGGTTCGGCGGAGAGCCGAGTGTGATGCCGCCACAAGGGGTGTATGTAAAGGCACCCACGGAACTTTGCCACCGTTTCTCCACTATTATTGCCGCAGATCCCAGCACCGGGAGGCATGCTCTTCGCCCCAGGCCGACATCACACATCCGGTCTGACGTGCCTGGCAACGTTCAGCATTTTACAGGCGAAGTCCCGCCGCAGCGAAAACCAACAGGGACTGAAGTGTCGAGGCGTGTGGATCAAATTGAAAGGTACGTGTCAGAAGACCCGCTGTGGGCGGCGGTCGCCATTCGACGGAGAAGACAAGGCCAAATTGGGTGCGACAGAATACCGCAGAAACTGGAGAAGGGGAGCATCGTTGTGGTGACCAACCTGCAGGAGAACATGGAGCATAATGGAAGGCAAGGAAAAGTTGTCGTTTTAGAGCCCGACATGGGTGTTGTGCGAGTTCTCTTAGACGGAGAGAGCGAGACGAGGCTCCTTAGACCTCAGAATTTGCAGCTGTCAAAAGGCGGCCGGGCTCCGTTGCGGCAACAACAGATGAACACACGTCACGAAGAGGAAAGACCGATTCGGAAGTCGTTGATGAATGGGCCCGACGAGTTAGAAATTGAGATAGACGGGGAAGAGACTCCGGTGACCGCCCGCGTGCATGCTATTTTGTCGGCTGCGAAGAGCAGACGGGAGAGCAACCCGCAGAGTTCAGAGCCTTCGGCGTTCCCATATTGCAACGCAGGTGGCTCTGCCTGGGAGCTTGAAGGTGGTTCGCAAGACGCCGCGGAGATGACTGTCGGGCAGGAGTTTCGGGATGGTCTGCGGCCCTCGTCCAAGAGAGGTAGTGCCGCAAACCTTCCGACGATGGCTTTCCCGTTGGAGTCCCGTCACACGCTGATTCAGTCGGGCCCTTCAAAGCCGGCCGTGGCAGCTTGGCCGAGCGCCAGCGCTGCCGGGCGAAAAGGGCCCGACACGTTCCACAGCGAAGCGCCAGCGTCACGAGCTCGTCTGGCAGCAACACCTATTGCTCCTGCTCCTAGCTTCGAAGCCGCAGATTCGGCTTCGCAGGGGTCGAGGTTCAGTGAAGGTGACAATATGCAAGGACGTGATCCTGAATCGAAACGATTCTCCGGTTTGATGCAGACAGGGGATGTGTTCACTTCAGGGGGGCGACCCGTCGACAGCATGAAGCAAGAGTTGGAAGAGGCGAGGGAGAAGATCAGATCGGCAGAAGTCAGAGAGTTGGTGCTGCTGAGAGAGATCGAGAAGTTGAGGGTGAAGGGTGGGGAGGCGCGGGGCGCAAGGAGCGACCACGGCGACCGGACGCAGGCTCCGGAAGGCAGCCTTCCGCTGCTGAGTCCGACGCGCACCGGAAGAGCAAGGAACGAGGCTCTCCTTGCGAACACCTCGCAGCAGCAGCAGCAGCAGCAGCTCTGCGACGCCAAGTCACCGCCTTCATTCCTAAGCAACGCATACCCCGCCGCCCGCCGCGTTTCCTTTGACCGATCCGCTCCGGCTGCGTTCGAAAAACAGCTTGACCCCCTCGTCACCCTCGTCGTCCCTTCCGCCCCCAAAACATTGGTCCTCGCGTCGGGCCGGCCCGAATACCCCGAGTTCTCAGGCAGATACCACCTCCACCCCAGCAAAAGCAACGGCGCTCCGTTGTGGAAGCAAGCCAACGGCGAGGCTTGGCTGTACAGCAGCCCTTTGGGCGTGTGGACAGTCACGGACGACCAGCAGCACTTTTCCACCGGCGCGGGGTTCATCGCTGCGGTGGACGTTCACGACAACCAACCCCCGAACGCGAATTCGGAGTGGAACGTTCTGCAGCAGGACTCGTCGTGGAAGGCCGACGACGCATTGACCATCAAAGCGGTTCCCGCTGCATACCTGCGCAACGCCAACAGTTCTGCAGCGCTTGTTGCTTTGACGATACACCCGAAGACCCGAGCCACATTCTCCTACCCCTCCGTCACCGCCTCGTCAGGAATGCGGCTGCAGGTCATCGTGCCTCCCGGTGCCACGGTGTCCATAGCCGACGGCTATTTGAGGTGTGTCCCTTTTTCTTGTTCATAACACCGTTCGAACACCTCCGGCCAAAGGTCACGCACGAAAGCATCAACAAGTTGTGCGTTCGCAACCGCCCAACGCTGCGGCTCGCGATGTGAGCCGAGTTCCCCAAATTGTGCTCACGACCCGTACCGGCCTGAACGCCACTTTTTTAGTCTTCGCTCTCGGTAACATCTGCTTGGAAAGCGGTTCCGGAAGCTCCGTTCATTCATTTTGAGAAGCCATCCAAGACGGAACCTTACCGAATCACTCAGCGACGCCGACATTCTGACGCACAGTGTCGATGTGCACCCTGGCATGGCCAACTCTCGGGCGCCGTTGGCAGAGGACGTCGCGCGGCACCAGGACAGGCAATTCTTCGAGGAGAGGCGGGACTTGCTGAGCTACGGCAACAACAGCAACATCAACAACAACAACATCAACAACATCAACAGCAACAACAACAGCAACAACAACAACAACAACGACGACGCCACCCGCAGGACGTCCGCGGACGCGCCCAAGGCAAAGAGCTCAGGCAACGCCAGCGGGAGCGACAATTTCGCCGCGATCGTGTCGGGAACCTACCCACCGACCAATTCCGCGGCCGACACCCCGGCGCTCTCGCCAGTATCGAGCACGATGCTGCTCTGACAGCCCGGCGGGGCGGCAAGCCGGTCCGCGCCTATCCCTCTATGGAACTTCATCGAAGCGCCTGCCCGCTGTCGATGACTGTGTACCACGCTACACTGTGGTCCATCAGGATGGGATGAACAGCGTCCACGCGAAAGGAACAGAAACGCAAAGACGCCCCAGAAAACCGTGCAGACCACCCAGTAAGCGGCAAGATCGACCGCCATCAGTACGCGGCTTGCGGGCCTTGCAGTCTTTACTGCAGGAGGACTTCTCCACCGTGTGTCAAATGTGTATATCTTGCCAGTCCACCCTCCGTTTTGGACGGTGGAGTTGAGCTTTGTTAGACCATTCATTCTTTTGTACTTCGTCTCTTGTTTCAATTTTCCTTGTACGAACTCCTCGGCACGCCCGAACGCTGTTTAGAAACCCTTACCAAACCTCATGTAGCCCTTTCCTTCTTCTTTCTTTCCGTTATTGTGGAACCGTTGAAAAGTGCGCGTCGCCAGCGTTTTGGTCCAAGCATACTGCTGCAAGCTACTGTACCATCTTCAAGCAACACCTGCAGAGAAGTCGAAGAAAGAACAAGAAGAGGAAGAAGTGGGCGGAAGGGAAGGGAACACAGAAGGCCGTCATGACCGACGCCGACGCCACCGGCCGCAGGGGCGCGGGCGACCAGGCGGAGGCGTCGCGGGTAAGGAGGGGCAGGAACGGCTCGCGGAACAGGCAGGAGGACGAGCCGGCGGTGCCGGCGGGCGGCAGGCCGCGGCGGCGGCTACGTCTCCGAGGACAGGGGCAACAACTCCAACGACAGCTACAACAACGGAAAGGGGCGGCGTTTCCTGTAGATCCATTGAAGAAGTGCACTTCTCCAGCTTTCGTGAACCGAGCATAGTGCTGTAACCTACTGCACCATCTCAAGCAACACCCCTGCAGAGAAGTCGAAAGAAAGAACAAGAAGAGAAAGAAATGGGCGGAAGGGGGAAGGGAACGCAGAAGGCCGTCATGACCGACGTCATGACCGACGCCACCGGCAGCAGGGGCCGCGGCGGTAGGGGCGCGGTCGACCAGGCGGAGGCATCGCGGGTGAGGAGGGGCAGGAACGACTCGCGGAACAGGCAGGACGACGAGCCGGCGGCGTCGGCGCCGGCGGGCGGGAGGGGCGGCCGGGGCGGCCGCGGGGCGGCGGCGGCCGCCGCCGCGCCGGCGGCGAAGGGCGGCCGCGGCGGCGGCTACGTGTCCGAGGGCAGGGGGCAGAGGCAGCAGGCGCCGGCCCCGGCGGCCGGCGGCAGGGGCGGGCCGGCCGCGGCACGCGGCAGGGGCGCCGCGCCCGCCGCCGCCGCCGCCGCCGTCGAGGGCGGGAGGGGCGGGTCGCGAGGAACCGGCAAGGGCGGCAGGGGCAACGCCGCCGGCAGCAGCTATCAGAACAACGCGCCGGTCGCCGCCGGCCGCGGCGGGAAGGCGGAAGGCAGGGGCGGAAAGGCGGCCGAGGCCGGCGGGCGGGGCGCCGCCAAAGGAGCGGCCGAGCAGCAGCAGGGCGGCGGAAGGGGCGGGAAGAAGTCCGGCGGCAGGGGTGCCGGCGCCGACGAATCGTCCGGCAGGGGCGGCCGCGGTTACAGGTGTGCGGGCTTTATCTTTGGCAGTTTCACAGTTCGAGAAAGAGACTGACCCCTCGAAGGAATGTACTTGGGTCGGCCACAAACAGTCCTGGACATGGCTAGCCGTTACCCAGAACGAAAGTGTACACCAAATATACAACCTGTAACCATATAGCCCTTTCTTGCCCTAAGAGAACCCATTTAACGGTCGCACGGAGACCCCGCAGTTTCAAGCGAACTTTAACTCTAAAAACTGAACCGTTACGAGTAGGACCTTCTGATCGTGATGATTTGCCAATGCAACCACGTCCAGGATTTGGGCTCATGCGACCGCCGCCTTGAGTTCTTGCTGCTCTTGAAAGCCAATCTCACAACCCCCCAAAATGCAGGCACTGAGGGAACTGAGGCACAACGGTCGAAGACCGCACAAGCAATACCTGATCCGGGGCTCGTCTCCGAAGGATGCCACCTGCTGGGTCCCGCATCCGCCCGCCTTTTCGCAGCTGCAGGCCCGCCCGCTGTGTTGGGGAAAACATTCAGAGTAGCTGACGGTCTTCCTCATCCGCTGCACGGAGAATAATGACGACAGTGTACAATAAAAGTTGATGGCCTCCGTGCGCAGCTTGAAAGCCTGCTCACGCGCCGTACTATTCGAGAGCTTCGGTGCACAGCGTAGTGCATTCTCACGCATTTTTTAGCGTTGGGAGGAAGAAGTGGCCGAGCAGCAGTGCGGGGAACCGACTTCAAGCCGAATGCTGCTCATTCGATGCGAGTCGGCGAGATAATGACATTATCTGCCCGAGGAGATGGAATTCGACCCAGCGAAGAGAACAGAACATCCGAACATCTTTATCGGTAACCATGGTTCGTGGTAAGCCTCAACATGATTCGGTTGCGGCCTCTGCATAGTGCTACTGGACACGCGGGATAGACGCTGCATTACGTCACAACGGGCTACGTCAACCGCACGATCATCCTGCCGCCAGACACCCAGGCTCCACGACCCGCCTGTTGTGTCCGTGGACCGAAACCCGGTACAGTGTTTGCGCACATACAGAGTATCCCCTACAATTTTAAAACGCGCCGCCTCTTTTATCCATGCGGCCCAACCGATCGCTTTGTCTTCCTTTCTTTCTTTTTTGTGGTTTCATTTCCTTTGAGACCGTTCAATACACTTCTGCGTTTCTTGTTTGCAGCCGGTCCGCATTTCTGTGTAAGAGTTCTGACCTGTGCACCCAGTGTGAGACGAAGCGTGTGGGCTCGTTCTTGAAGCCGTCAAAGCCGTCGGCATCGCCACAAACCGGTACCGACTGACCCTGCGACGTAAATGCTGGCCAATCCATCGGCTTCATGCAATTCTCAGGATTTCAACTGTAATGTTGTGCCATTCACAAAGCAACGCTTTACTTTTACCCAACGCGCATGCTCTGCTGAAGACGTCCTACAGCAGCTTTCCCAGACCATTTCGAGGGTTTAGTTCTTTTGAAGATTTATACCACGAATCTTCAATGAATAGGCACACACTGGACACAGCGGTTCTTTGAAAACCAAGACGTAAACATGAGAACGATCAGAAAGAACGTGATAGTTCGCCAAGGCAACACGATGCCAAACGACGAAAAAGAAAAGACACGAAGAGGCGGAAGAGAGAAAAAAGAAGGTCGGGCGATCACCGTAGGGTTTCTTTTTTCGACGAGATCTTTCGTTCCCACCCAAACTCAAACGTCTCTCGAGCAGTGTCTGCGATGTCTTTCCCCTTCCGCCCTTCTGCTTCCCCTTTTGCCCCCGCCCCGCGAAAAGCGTTTCTCTTTACGGCTGGGAATCCGCTCCAAAGCTGCGAACGCTTCGGTGGCTGCCGCGCGACACTTCACACGGAGACAACTCCAACCGGGCTCAGTAGCTTCTTGCGGACCCCGATTCCAACAGAAGGGTGGAGACGTGCTTTCCCCACCCCCACTAGTAGCTGTAATTTTTGCAGTAACATTTGTTCTCGGTTGGAGCCTCAAATAGTTGTTAGCCGCCTGGCGTGCGATCCTTACGAAAACTCCTTCTGAAACAAAAACATATCCAGTTTCACTGAAGTGCCCTTTCCCGGCGAGCTAGGAGGGAACTTGACAGCATGAGTGCCTTTCTGCGCAGTAGTTAATTCACACTAAAAGGTGTCACGGGATAAGCCGGCAGCCGCTGCTTAACCTCGCATGCTACTCCATGTGGGTTACGTACTCAATGCTTAACGGCTTCATCACGTGGGCGGCCCTAAGATTGCCCCTCTCAGGTGACACCACTGTTTTATCTTTAACCATACTTCAACTGTCTTGCGGACAGCGCCTGCAGCCCGGGGGGGAGTGTAGCTGGCGTACGACGAAGCTTTTTTCCCTTCTCCACTTTCTTTTCTTCCGATCTGCCTCCTCCTACGGGATCAGGAATTCAGCGCGAAAACACTCCCCGAAACATCCCCTTTTCGTCGCTCCTCCTTTTTCTTCTTCTTCGTTTTCTTGTCTTTTCCGACAGCTTCCATCTTATGAACACCGCCCGTGCCGAGTGCAACTGTCGATAGCGCTCGCTGCGCCCGCGTAAAAAGTAACACAGAACCACACGTAGTCTGCTTCTTTTTTCTCCCCAAATGGCAATCTATTTCTTGTTGGCGTCATGGGAAGCTCCGTAAACCGCTGTACTGCAAGTGCTGGTCGGCAGAGGACAGTCGTAGTCCGAAGGAAATGCCAGTTGAACGCATCGTGGCACCTTTTTGCGTGCGTTGTGTACTATTCGTGCGTTGGGATCCCCCGAAAGTGAATGTCGGGGTGCGGCGCTTTGGCCTTCGATACGCAAAACGAACAACGCAGAGCCGCAGCTGCTTTCCTGAACTCCGGTTCAGGTAAAACAAAGTGTTTCTCCTCTTTTTCACCTACCGGTCGCTAGCGGGACTGCCCCTGTTTTCCTTCCTTTTGCACCGCCCAACGTGTTCGGCGCTGAGGTTTACCGCAAAGTTTGCCCACAGCCGTGATTCCGTCTGCAGTTTATCCTTGCTGCAAAGCTTGTGCGTGGCACACACACACACACTTGATAGGCTATATTCCGCGCAGGGATTACCCACAACTGAGACCTACACACACACTTGGATCTATTCAGTGTGCACCGCCGGCATACCCACGGGTTATCGCTCGGATGTTTGCTTCTGTCCAAAGCTCGCCTGTCGAACACCGTGCGAGCGGCCGTGTGCAACCGTGCAGAGGACCACGAGCGGGACGCCCAAATGTTCGACAGGGCCGAGCAGCGAGCGATCCTGGTGCGTTTAAATGGGTTCGGTTGGTTTGGATTGTTGTTAGCCGTTGGCCCCTGCGGCTCTGCAGGACCCCGAACACGTGCAGTATTGTGCAAGAAGGCGTTTTTCGGTACCCTGTAACTCGCCCGTAGGGAAAGCCCACCCTGGCGCGTGCCCTGGCTGGCTAGGCCCGGCTGCTGCCAGTGTGCAAGCGTTCGACAGAGCCGGGCAGACTGTGCTCGATATCCGACGGGCGGGCAGGGAAGGAGAAGGAGCTGTCGCGACTGCACGAGCAGGAGACGAAGTACAGAAAAAAGTAGATACGATGCCATCGGCACCCTCGAACAGAGAGACCAGAAGAAGTTGTCCAGTGCTAACAAAGTTCTAATAACGAAACAGAGACCAACGTTCAACAAGCGTTAAAAAACTATCCATCATGTCGACCCAGGTTTTGGTGCTGAAGTGCAGCTTGAACGGAGCGGAGAGCAAGTCGAATGCTCTGGTGGACACTTTCATGGAGGGGTACAAGAACAAGAAGGAATGCACCGTGACCACGCGGGATCTCGACGCTAAGTCGCTGTCGCACTTGACCAAGGCGGAGATGGGGTCGTGGATGGTTGCTGAGGCTGACCGGACGCCTGAACAGAAGGAGCTGGCCAGCATCTCCGACACGCTCATTGCCGAGCTTAAGGTCGCCGAGGTTGTCGTCATCGGAGTGCCGATGTACAACTTCCACATTTCCAGCACCTTCAAGGCGTACATCGACCGCGTTGTGCGCGCCGGTGTAACCTTCAATTACACCGCGACCGGGTCTGTTGGTCTGATGGCGCCGAAAAAGATCTACTTGCTCTGCGCCCGGGGCGGTGTGTATCAGGGCACTGAGAACGACAACCAAACCCCGTGGCTCAAGCAGATCTTCGGCTTCATCGGGCAAACTGACATCGAGTTCGTCTACGCTGAGGGCATGGCCACACGCAACGCGGAGAGCGGCCTCGCCTCCGCAAAGGAGCAGATCAAGGAGATCGTCGAGAAGCTCTGAAACGCCTGAGACCCTCCCCCCAGAAACCCCATGCCCCTTTTCTTCTCCACGAAAAGGAGAAGAAAAAGGGGACGAAAAATAGTTGACCTGCTGCGAGCTTATGCGGACGCCGCAGAGCACGAGAAGAAGAACACGGATAAAAAGCGAACTCTAACTCTAAAAAAAGCAAACAAACCGGCGTGACCGGGCCCCCCTCCCGTGCCCCCGCCATCCCATCCTGATCCGAACCACATAGCCCGAACAATTGTAAGTGCCAACAATCTTGCGTGCCCTACAATGTATCGCAAAGGCTACTTCGGTGCCGAGGCTTTTCCCACCAGCCGAGGGGCGTCAAGCAGTGTCTTTGCGACACCGTAACAAGAAAAACTCAAAACTCAGTGATGTGGTAGAGTGGTGGTTGATCGTACATACATACATTGCCTATGTAAAAACACGGGGGGGAAACGATCAACCGGTGCGCACAAACAAAAAAGAAGCGCCTGCCTTTCTCCAGTCTTCTTAGTTGTCGGGCCTGGCTTGTCTCCTGTGCACCGCGCGGCTGTGCGATCGTCGTCTCTGCCGTACCGACATTGCACTGCTATTGCACACCGTGGCCACTCAAAACTGACTGCCTGGTGCCGCACGTATCGGTCGCGTCGGGGAAGTTTTCCCGGGACTCGCCTGGGGGCAGTCGTGACGCGGAATGCTGCTTTCGTGGGGTTTCGTCCCTTTTCCACATTCCGAACGTGCTGGTGTCCGATGAAACCCGTTGTCAGTACCACACCACCCAACAACTGTGACACCCGTGCACATTGCCGGACGCTAGCGTCCGGCAAGGACATTCGTGACACAGCCGAGAGGCACCGGTCTCACTCTGGCAAACGACATCGCCACATCCCAAACGTGTGCCAGACCGTTTTCTTCTTCGCGGGGTCGTTGCGGCTGTCGTTTGCCGTTCTCTTTGTCTTTTCCTTTGTTTTGCGTCTATTGTTTTTTGTTTTGTTTTTGGGTTCTCCAGCGTTTGTGGGTTAGCCCACCCCCGCTGTTCTTCGAAATACTCAGCGAATAGCAGGCGACAGGTTCAGCGAAAAATACTCGAGGGGCTGCCTTGCTTCGAAGGAGGCTAGGAGGGGAAGAAACAATACAACTACAAAGTGGGCCTTTTTTGTTGAACGCTTACGCCCGCCACTAAACCCTGATTCACCTGTGTTTCGTGTGGGCTACAGCACATTTACCTCCTTTGATCTTTTGCGGCTGGCAGCCTCCTCAAGTATTTCCTACAAAGCAGGTGCTTATCCAAAAAAAGGAGATCCACCGAAGAAGGATGTGGTGGGGTCGGTCGTTACGAACGCCTCTCGCAGCAGCCGGAGTCCCACCTGAAAGGGATCCGCGCCCCCTTGCGGGCTGGCGCGTGGAGATCGCCATTCATCCGTCCTTCCACCATGTCGCCGCACATCCCCCCACACCCCCGGGCCCCCTCCAGTTCCCGCGTCCGACGTTTCCTTCCTGCCGTGCCTGCTCAACGTGCCGGCCTTCCAGCCACCGACGGCCCCATGGGCCAAACGACGTGTGACAAAGAAATAAGCAAATGCTGTGTTACGCCCTTTCTTCTCAAGCGCGAGCTTCGTGCATGTTGATGGCCGTCTTCCCTGCTGAGAGTTCGTCCGGCGCGTCATTTGGTGTCAATCTCCCCATCCGGAATTGAACTTATGAGAGTCGAGTACTCTGCGGAGGTCGCCTCTCATTCATATTCGATGCTATCATCAAGTCTTCTTCGACGAAGATGAAAATAGACTGGCTGGAGCATGAGTAAACGTCTAGCCCGACACAGTCAAGCTTTCCCCCCCAATTCCCCGTCCACTGCCACGCATGTCATACCACACACGAGGTGAACCTTACGCGCACGAAGGTTGAAAGCCACCAATCTGCACGCCCATACGGGATCGTTGGAAGCGCAAAACACAACAGTGGGGAAAAGGGGAAATCGGGGGTAGAGAGCGGGATCTCCGAGCATGCTCGGCGCGTTGCGACGATGGTGACGCCGCCAGCGAGAGAGACGCTTGTCGCCCGCTCAACGAGGGCGGGGAAGGAGAAGGAGCTGTCGCGGCTGCACGAGCAGCAGGCGAGGTACCGAGAAAAGTGGATCCGGTGGGAGGACGACCGGCGCGCCGCCATCGGCACCCTCGAGAGGAGGCAGTGCGAAGCAGTAGCGGCGGCGCTGCGGGAGGTCGGCCGGTGCCTGTACGAGTTGCAGCGGGACGAGGCGGTCGCGAGGCTGCACGTCGCCGCCGAGGAAAACAGCCGGGCGCAGTCGGCCGCCAAGCGCGGGAAGCAGCGCATGGCGGCCGCCGCCCGAGCCGCCGCCGCGCGAACCCGGGCCGACGCCGCCGCGAAACGAGAAGCCTTCGTCGCCACGGCGACCCAAGTGCACGCGCTCCTGTCGCAGCGTCCGCTGCAGCAGCAGCAGCAGCTGGCGCTTCGCAGCAGCAATGCGGCGCGGTCGCTCGCGAAGCTGCCGTTGGTGCACACGCGGCGTGCCTCGACGCCTTCGCAGGACCCGCACTACAGCCGCGGTCACCACCCCCACCACCACCACCAACCGTCGGAGTCTCCGGACGGCTCGTCGTGGGCGTTTGCGGCTTCAGCGAAGCTCTCCCGCAGCGTGCAGCAGCACCGCGCCGTGTTCGACTACCGCTCGGTCCTCGTCCGCCCCGCCACGTGTGCCAAGCCGACCAGAGATCTCGTCTCGCTCACACCGCGGCTTGCTGGGTTCTTCTGAAGGTGCTGCATTCCTTTAAGAACGGTGGCATGCACCGGGCTGACGCCGCCGCACAACGAAGATAAGCCTTCCTCGCCGTGGCGAACCATGTTCACGCGCTCCTGTCACAGCGCCAGCTGCAGCAGCGACAGCAGCACGCTTCGCAGCAGCAATGCGGTGTGGTCGCTCGCGAAGCTGCCGTTGGTGCACACGCGGCGTGCCTCAACGCCTTCGCAGGACCCGCACTACAGCTGCGGTCACCACCCCCACCACCATCACCAAC